>OMKX01114073.1:17474-34713 GCA_900302425.1 Brosme brosme | reverse complement strand
ACAAATATATTAATATATAAATGAGCCCTGTGTAACATGGGAACCTGAGTCAGGTCTGAATGGCCTGGACCAATCTTTTCACGGTGCCCAGAAACCCGGGTTGGATCCCCCAGTGTTCTCCCTCATCTCCCCCCGGCCTGATCGCCTTCTGTCAGCCCGGACAAACGGAGGGCCTCCGCAGGGGAGCCAGGGGTCGTCAATTAAGCTGTCATCAGCAGGTACAGCAGCCGAACCACAGCCTGCATTCACACAGATGTCAGACGGCCTCCTGTCCGGAGCTCGGCTGCATGTAGGCAATCCTGATGCACAATGCGTCGTCTTCAATAAGGGCTGGTACGGTAGTTATAGAGGGACGCCCTTTCATAAATATGTAGTTACTAATTGCGCATTAAAAGGCTTATTCTCAAAACTACTTCTGTCTATAATGTTGTATTATCTTTCACTTCTTTCATTTAATGTTTTAAACCGGGCCTTGGCTGCTGAATTTCGTATTCAAATATATGTGAAATAAACATAACCAGTGTCTTGGCCTCATTATGTTTGACATATTTTTTGTATTTTATCATAGGTCATAGCAAAGAAAATGTATATAAACCATATATAACTTAAACTAGATCAATTGACAGCAATTGAGAATTCTTCAGAGTACATCTTTGCCTCCATCTTTGTACTCTGCACTTTTTGTGTGTGTATGTGTTTATAAGTGTGTGTGTGTCTGCGGTCATGTATGTGCCAGTATACGTATATCTGTGTGAGCCATCTCTCTTTGCAGTATGAAGAGCATTCCAGCGAGTGTCCCCCACAACCAGCTGGATGTATGTGATCATATGTGAAGTATGTGCATGACTACCTCAACAGGTGGCCTTCCCTGATGGGTCCTCACTGGTCACATGGTTTTGTGGACTCTGGGCAAAGCTCTGGGAAACACAACAAGCTCTAGGAGACCAGTATTCTTCGCTCACTTGTATCCTTTCCGATGAGGCAGAGCTGAAATCAAATAGGACACGCGCATACAAGCAGACACGTGCTATTCAGAACACACAGGATGGCTGCATTCACCTGAAAAGAATACATAATATAGCAAACACCCACTAGCTTATTTTACACATCCCACCCACTGGATGACCTATTTGAGTAGCATATAATATGTGCTCGACTTCTGTACTTCTTCAACAACAGGATTAGTTAATTAATATGCCCTTAGCTGACCTGCAGGATTACATGTTGTCCATATTGAAAAACGATCAATGACGTTGATTTCATTAAGTATTTTTTAATCGATGCAGGCCTATTTCAGCTTTATTTCAGCACTAAAATCAATTTAGGAAAAGTTCAATTTTGACTATTGCACCGATTGTAAAAAAAACTAATTTGAAAATAGAAGCTACTACTCATCAATAATTAAATGATAAATGATATTACACTATGCTTCACTATGCTTTGCTAAATACCATGCTATACTATTACATCTCTGTCTTTCATCTCCTACTCCTACCCTGTTTTGTTCTTTATGAAAACAAACATATCCCCTATAGATTATTGTATGTGCATGTTGGTGTGTGTGTCAGCGTGCGTGTGTCTGTGTGTTTGTATGCTTGTGTATCCCTGTGTCTCTGTGTGTGTGTGTGTATGTGTATGTGTGTGTGTGTGTAAGCAGCGTGTATTCCCTATATATTGTGTGTTCAGGGACTTTCCACGGCCCTGGCCAGCTGCCACAGGTAAGACATGGCTGACTGAATGTAGCCTTTCTGATCGACCTGGAGCTCTGATACAACAAACCGACGCATGTCTCATGCATCTTTGTTGTCCAGCAGACCACACGCAAGGTTTAAACATAGCCAGGTAGGTGAAGCAGATGCTTACAACGGATTATTTTATATTTTGTTCATTAACAATCAAAAAAAATTTCACTGTACACCAGCTGTTAGGAGCCAATCAAATCTGGCTTCAATACACCCAGATGACCATTATGCATATAAACAGCAGGCCTATTGAATGGATTATACATTTATTAAACGGAGGTAATGGTGTACCCATGGCTGAAGTAGGCTTTGTTTTCTTCAAACATTTCAGATATGTAGGCCTATAATGTACATTTTAACAGTATAAAAGTGTATAAGTGAATGACACGCCCCACTAAATTTAATAAAATCAATATTTACTTTGTGTTAATATTGACTT
Organism: Brosme brosme; assembly: GCA_900302425.1. Lineage (NCBI taxonomy): Eukaryota > Metazoa > Chordata > Actinopteri > Gadiformes > Lotidae > Brosme > Brosme brosme. The sequence continues at coordinate 32,532 of OMKX01114073.1, read as the reverse complement.
TGAACACTGGGATGTAATGTTTACACTGACACTGAGTTTTAGTTTTGGGTAAAAAAAAAGTTGTTAATGTCTGACACTGGGAAGAAACAATAATTGGATTGAAGAGCATGTGAGGTAATGCTCTTAGTCCACACAAGGGGCCTGTTTGTTTGTTTGCATTCTTAATAACCTAAAGGCCTTCTAAAGAGTTAGGGCTGGGTTTTTTCTTTTGTTAGTATGGAAGCTTGTACAAATTACCTAGGTGGGAAAATGACAGCAACAGGATGGCTTTTGTTGGTGTACGTAACCCAAACCATGTGGAATAACGTAAGGTATCTGATACACAGAACGCTCTGAAAGGTATCTGGAAGAAAAAGGGTTAATGATGACGTCTAGAGATAGATACTACAATTGAACATGAGGAATAAAATAGATTACGCCATAAGGCTACTCATTTTACAATATCGTATGGTCTATGACACAGATGTTGGTCAGTAGAAGCCCTACAAAGGGCTCCATTTGCAACAACGGACAAAACATCTTCATAAAAAACATAAGGAAAAACAGCCCGGGATATAATGATGTAGTTACCTCCAAAACACATGTGGTGGATTACAGACTAAATGATCAGAGATTAAGTTCTACAAAAACAAAGGATTACATTTATAGAAGCGCGTTATCGTGGCAATGGGCTGCCCCCTTGTGTTATCCATGTGCAACCACGCAGGTGGCTTTATTGGGAAATACCCTTTATATATTTGTACCGTATAACATAGGCTTTGGTGGTTATATTTTTTCAATACTTGTCCGGGCATATGCCATTCTGAGAAAACCACAAGTATTTTTGCCAGCTCACATGGTTTTATGTTAAAACCATGGTAACTGCATGGTAACTCAGGGGAAATAACACTTTTTAATTATACTTTTATAAACATGACACAAAATAAATGTAAGTGCAACAGCAGGTGTGCAAAAAGGTAAACAATAAAGGAGACTCATCATATTGTGTGCAGTTATTAAAAAAATCAAAAATATATATATATAATACATAAAGAGAAAATTTGGAGAAAACTGGGGGATTTTTGTTTTTTATACATAAAAAACAAATATAATATATTGTAACGGCTCTAGGTTGTGTTGCTGGAGTTGTATTGTGTTTTGGGGGCTCAGAAGGAGGGGGCAGGCAATTCTTTGCTCTCCTCCCTGCCATGCCAGAGCCCATGTTGGGTTCTCTATAATGGACGGCTGTCCTGAGGTCGCGGAGGATGTCCTCGTTGCCCACTGCTTCCTTGAGTTGCAGGGTGTTCCTTGGGGCGTGGACCTCGGTTGGGGCTTGATTGGAAGCAATGCAGGCTAGATAGGTGCCCTCTCCTGTATTGATCAGGACATAAAAACCGCTAGGTCCCCTTGGTAAAGTCTCGTAGAGTATAGGAGTGTATGGGTTCATGAACATGCTGTTGTTTCCTCTTCTTACAGGAGGATAGAGCGTCTTGTTCTCCAATGGAAGGAATTCAACCGTGACTGTGTCACAGGGCCAATATATCAGGAGATCTGCGTTAAGGGTTCCTGTGATGTCATCCCTTCCAAGGAGGGCTCTAATAAGAGGAGTGTAGTCAAGCAGAGGCTGGGACACGATCCTCTTCCAGAGGGATGCTGAGACTCTGTGGGCCAGCCTCCCCTCCGCAAGGTCTTTGCTTATGATGTCCATTATGTACTGCTGGGTAGTGTCTCTTTTGACTCGCTTGGGTCCACAGGATATCTCAAATTGGTCATCTCTGAGGGTCAAGGGGGAATGAGGCATGGAACTTATCTACCCTGATGTGAGGAGGGTGGATGACGAATGGAACCTCCAAGTCCTCTTCAGTGTCTGCACGCGCAAGAGCTTGGGGGGCAAAGGCCAACTCTATCCCTGACCTAAGCCTGCACATGCCAGAGTAGATGTCCATAGGGGAGCATGTGCTGCAGTCATCAAAGCTACGGTATAGACGGGGGAGGTTTTGTCTGGAGAGCATATGCATGTGCCGGTCCTTTACCTCTGCTTTGCCATCGCCCATATATTTGTCTTTCCAGGTCCTCTGTACCACCACTCCTCACGAGGATCGTCAGGAAAGGAATCCCACTGAACGCAGAGGGAGACCTTTGGGATCCACTTTGAAGTGACGTCGCAGTCCTGAAAACAACCCCATGATGTGTGAGTGGTGTAGATGCGACAGTCAGACATTGTCGCACTCAGGGGCTTGGTGGTGTGAGGGATCTTGCTGTTGATGGTGCAGGTGATATTGTGTTCTTCTCGGTCGGTTTTGCCTGGGGGCTGTATGCGGAAGCTGGTTAGAGTTGAGGTGTCACAGTGGTAGCCATCAAAAGCCCCAATCACTGACAGAGAGTGGATCAAGAGTAGGATAGAGAGGCTCCTTGCCATCGCTCGTCTTCTTGTCGGTCGGGGCTGGGAGGAGCCTGACTTGTCCTGGCAGAGGGATGGAGCTGACGAATTTGGAGATGCTGAGAACATGGACGGTGCGTTCTATCCTGCCTATCCTGCGTTCAATCTCTTGCAGTTTGTCAAGGATTTTTTTCTAACCCCCAGATACTTCGGATCGGTCCTTCCTAAGGTACTTCCTCACCTCCTCAGGAATTTTTTATAGGGAGGCCATCAATGGGGTCTGGTCGTCCTGGGCGAGGCGTCCCACTACTTCCTCCAATAACTCGTATGCCTCCGCTGCTTGACTCAGTGACAGTTCTAGAGCAGTTGCCTGATTCTGAGGCAGCACTGACAACCTTCCTCTCACCTCTTCCAGCAACCAGGTTCACCCCTCCTCCCGCGCCGATGACCTCTCTTCACAGTTGTCTTGGCGTATCTCTGTCAGTCTTTGACTGATGATTCCTCGTCCTCTGTCCTTTTGACATCGTGGAGTAATAGACCAATCCCATGCTCAGCTACAGCAGCAGGCCGCAGGGGTGCCGATGGAGAGAGTGGCTGTAGACATGATGGGTCCCTTTCCCCACTCAGACAAGGGGAACCGCTGTACTCGTTGCGATGGACTACTTCACAAAATGGCCTGAGGCCTACACCCTCCCTGACCAGGAGGTGGAGACGGTTGTGGACGCCCTAGTTGTGGGGATGTTCACAAGGTTTGTCGCCCCAGAGACTATTCATAGTGATCAGGGGCAAAGTTTGAGTCAAAGGTGTTTACCACCATGTGCGAGCGGCTAGAGATGCACAAAACCCGGACAACAGCCCTCCACCCGCAGAGGGATGGACTTGTTGAGAGGTTCAACCGAAAAAACAACAGCTTGCTATCCTCTCAGCTGAACACCGACGTGACTGGGACACACACATTCCGCTTGTGCTGATGGCCTACAGGTCAGCGCTACAGGACTCCACATCCTGCACACCACCCCTGCTCATGCTCGGGCGTGAACTGCGAACGCCAGCGGAGATGGCATTTGGCAGACCCCCCGACAGCCCTGATGTGGCCCCGGGAAGAGAGTATGCCAGGAGGCTCCAGGACCGCCTGGAGTTTGCACACGCCTTCGCACAGGATCAGCTGGAGAGAGCTGGCATCAGACAGAAGAGGAATACGATGTGAAGACAAAGGGGCAGGACTTTTAAGCCGGGGAGTTGGTTTGGGTACACAGCCCCCGCAGGAAGAAGGTACGGTGCCCTAAGTTGGACTGCCACTGGGTGGGCCCCTGTAGAGTGTTAGAAAGGATGGGGGAGGTGGTTTAGAGGGTTCAGCTGCCGCCTAGAGGCAGAAAAGTGGCGCTGAATAGGGACAGGCTTGCCCCTTACAGGGGTGGGGCTTCCCTCACACCGAACTATGAGCCCCCTTCCCTGTCCCCCTGCAGCCCTCTGCTGCCACACCAGAGTGGAACCCGGCCTCTCAAGACAGTTCGGCCCCTCTGCAGCTGGGGTAGCGGACGCGGAGGCGGGCTCCCAGCCGGTTTGAGGACTTTGTCCCCTTGGGGATGAGGGACTTTCTTGGGGGGGGGTGCAGTGTAACGGTTCTAGGTTGTGTTGCTGGAGTTGTATTGTGTTCATTTTAATGTTGTGATTGGGTGCTCAGAAGGAGGGGGCAGGCCTTGGGAGGTGAGATACGGGTAGGGTAGAGAGAGAGAGAGCTGAAAAGTGTTGTTAAGTAAATAGAGGAGTACATGTTCAGCGTGGTTACGGCCTTCAAAAACGAGTGTGGTACAACGAATAAAAGATTTAATCTAAACAACCGGTGTGGTGCTTGTGCGAGTTAAACCAGGGTTACTACAATATATATGGGGGCAGGGGGCGCCCTAAGTGATTGCCTAGGTAGTTTGCCTAGAAACGTCCCTGGCTCTTCTTACCAGTATGCTATTATTATGAATAACATTAGTAATAAGTGTTGACGTTTCCAAAACTATAGGTGAATTTTGATTGTCCATGAAACGTTTTTGCAATATAATTGTGCTTGGGGTGTTGACCAACAGTTGTTTTGGAGATTTTGGAAATGTTTTGTACATGGAAGTGTGCCTGTACTTAGTCAGTGCAAATCGTGAACGTGTAGTGTGCATTTGGTTATGTGTGTGAGGGGCTAATGTAAATTATTTTCTTATATACGAATTGAGGTCATTTACAAATAGGTCAACTACAGAAGGGATATCATTTTCCAATAGTTCCCATGTATTGTGTGTGCAGGCCTGCATTCAAATGTTGAAGGATATTCGCAATGTACACCTGGACCAAAGATAATTGCAGGGGATTGGAAGTCAGCAGTTTGAGTCTAAAGTCTGGCTCTGGTGTGTTGAACGTCATACATTCATGATCCAAGCCCCTTATGCGAGAGCAAAGCAGGCCCGCCATTTCCCTGACTGCATGTAGCGCTTTAAAGCCAGCAGGAGTGGCGACTACCGACACGAACCGAAACGCACCGGGATCTAGAGAGATCGGAATGAGCGATAGACAGAGACGCGGGGCGAATGAGTCAGCGAGTGGACCCTGTGCCAAATGTACTGCCATAGCTTTATGAAATTTAATTTATTCGAAAGCGGAGTTTGAATTATAGGAACGGAGCGGCCGAGCTATATATGTATTACTATTTATGTTGATCGTTTCTCTTTCTTACGCCCTCCTCTGGTCCTCGTTTGTCGGTCGTCTTTTTTTTTTTTTTTTTTTACATTATATTTCCCAAGGTGGGAAAGGGGGTCGGGGTTTGGAGGCGATAGTTCTTCTGAATCGTTTGAAACAAGCGAAGAAAGAGACACAGTGTGTGCGTTTGTAATTCTTTGTTGCATCAATAAAGGAAGATGTCGGGGCAGAGCATTACGGACCGGATCACTGCAGCCCAACACAGTGTAACGGGATCGGCTGTGTCCAAAACAGTATGCAAGGCCACAACTCACGAAATAATGGGTCCCAAAAAGAAACATTTGGATTGTAAGTATCCCGAATAATAACCCAATGTGTTGCCATTCTTTGGATTAAATGAATAATAGCAGAGTTATTGCGACGATACTAACAGGGCCCCAAAGCCTCAGGATAGGCTATGCTGTTGACTCTTGATGCGAAATCGCCCTTTTAAAGCAAGGATGTGTACTATAGGAACCGCAAATACTGAAGTAAATCCAGCAATAGTTTTATAACAGCGACCGTAAAGACATTATCGTAACATATTCGTAAGAAGTAGTTTAATTTCTCCCATTGAATTGATGTCAAACTAACGTTAGCTTACATAGCAGTCATTTAGCACATATCTACAATGACTGACCAGATTTGTTTTTTTTTATTATAACAAAATATTATATGGCCATTTGGCTGCTTTGATGTATTCATATCATATACAATGTAAAGCGACTGTTTTACGTTAAATATTATACAATAGAGGAAGCTGTTTTGGATGCTAAGATTTAGAGTTGCCAACAGGGCCCGTTATAGGCCTAGAATTAAAAGTTACAATGCGATTTCTGCCGGCTTCCACTTGTATCATTTGTCATTATTATCTACAGCTGTGGCTACTGTGATTTTGTTGTCAGATACATAATTTAATTTATTACAGAATAAGTAATGCTACGGCCTGTATGTCACATTTCTCATTATGATCTCGTTATTATACTAGGGCCAAATTGATTAAATTAATTATGTAATATAATTGCATTAATTGCCTACTTACATGTAAGATTCCTTTATGCCTTTGCTGAAATACTTAAGGGGCACTACCTACCTACCATTACCCAGGTTAAGACGGTGACATAGGACCACAGGATGGTATTCCCAATAAGAAGTTACCATTATTCTAGTCTTCTGATGATAGACATAGATGATGTCCTGTGACTCGAATTGTCCCCTTGGCCTGTGGTGTCTGTATTTCAACTCTACATACATTGCAACTATAAATTAAATGTTAGGATATTTTATTGAATTTGAGTAACTGAATAAGTTATTGAAGAAAGTTGTTTATCTGAACCAAGCATCCTGATGTCTTTAAAAGTGGCAAGGCTTTTGGCTATATTGATATACCTCTACACCTGTTGTGCCACTTAGCAGGTCTTCTCTGCTGTGGCTGGGATGAGTTAGGGGGAGCTGGCAAAGTGTTGAAGTATTGTTGGTTCGGCCAAACATAGCCAGCCCCACACTCAATGTGTGACTCGAACTCACTCCCTCCTACTTGTACACAGAGAACAGAGAGCCTATACAACCATTCTCTCTTGTTCATGCATACACAGTACAATGGGTTTAGGTCACTGTCAGGACCGCTCTGCAGAAAACCAATGGTTTTAAAGAAATGTTGTGGGAAAGGTATTGATTTATTATTTAGATCTCTTCTAGAATATTTGAAAGCATTTATATTTGGCAGAGCTGGGAAATATATAAATATTGATTGGTATTAAATGTCTTTTTATAGGCTCACCCAACCCTACATAATGGAAATCTCTTTCCTGGACAAAATATATGTTTTAATTCATGAATTATCATGCGATATGTTTTTGCTTAATTCCTGTGCTTAGATAGAACAGGGTACTCCTTCAAAATCACAAATGTTTTTCAGGTGAGGTGACAAAATGCTGTAAAATAAGACACCACAATGGATGCAGGGCCTTAAATTTTACATATTTCTTGCATAGACAAATATGGGACAGTGTGTATAGAAATGTAAGTTGTTAGGGACATTTAGGAGGTTGGTTGCCACAGACTATGTATCTCAATGGGAAACTGGTTGTGGGTGGGACCCCTATCCAGGGTGGGGGTACAGTAACAGGCTATCCACCCCTGGAAGACAATAAGTTTAAAACATTAATCAGTTTTCAACTGTAAGTAAATAAATACGAGGCAAGATCTGGAGAAGTGTATTATCCCATTAGCCTCGTTAATAAACTACAGATCTCAACGTTCATTGGGAGAGCAAGCTGACACAGATATCATATTGGGAACCGCAGACAGACCTACTACCTCTCTCTCCTTGCTACCCTCTATGGGTCATTCAGGCATCCATGCTCATCCTGCTACTACTCCGGAAGGTTATCCTGTCCTACTTTAAATCCTGCTTTGACTCCAGAATACTGGCAAATATAGGGCAGAAAGTGAGGCCCAATTACACTGTCAATCTTGTCACTGCAGTGACTGGCAGGACCAATAGCAGCCTCCCTGGATTGGCTGCTCTAGCTCACATCGATAAACTAGCACTCTTTTGGATGAACGCAAAGAGAAAATATTGTTTTTGTGAGGAACTGGCATTAGAAAAGCCATGCATTATTACACATTAATGCACTTGTCTTTCAGCCATCAAATGCTATGGCATTCTAAACATAATCATTGTATTGATTTTCTCATTTTGTAATTGTTAGGAAGTTTTGACATCCGTTGTTCTTAATAGTGTCATGCGTTTGGTGACATTGTATAGGCCTACATTATAAGAGCCATCGTTTCTAGAGCAGCAGTGGCAATAAATCGCCTTTTAAAAGATAAAACTCTTTCCATCCTAATCAGCATTTATTCAATAGTATTCCTAGTGCATTCTCAAAATGTCCATGCAATGGTATAGGACATCTATTGTAGAGGGGGCTAGGCAATATGGCAGAAGGCTAATGGTAGAAAAATGCAGTTACCATGGTTTTAATATAAATCCCAGTCGTAATGTGTGACATGATATTAAACAAAACCATCAGTGCGATTTTTTTTAATAATCATTTAGTCTGCAAATCGGTATATAAATATTTGTCTATATATCTATATTTCTTGACCTTGCAACAACACTGAAAGATAATGCTTGGTTTAATTACATTTTCCCACAGAGATATTGTGGCTATTCTGGATGTTAGGACTACACACTAACCTAAGGCACTGCAGTATGACCAGGACATACAGTTCTTTTCTGATTATCAGAAGACTGGGTTATTTGTGCTAGGCCTACATGAAGTGGGGTGATACAAATGTAGTTCCTGTCAACAGGGCTGGCCAGGGTTCAAAGACCAGCAATAAATTAATAACGGGCATATATGTGTCTGCGATGATATGTGTTTGGCAGGTGTCCAGACTTCTAATAAGCTAATTTCTGAGACTTAAGTGAGGTTCGTTTGGAGATGCACATCACATGATGATCCATTATGTCCATGATATAATGAACAATGGGCCTTATTTAAAATAAGAATGCTCAATGTTGAATCACCGCAGAACTATTCTGCTTGTTTCAAAGCACTAAGTTCCTGGCCATTGTGTGTTTCCTTAGATTTGATCCACTGCACCAACGAGATGAATGTGAACATTCCTCAGCTGGCGGACTCACTGTTTGAGCGGACCACCAACACCAGCTGGGTGGTGGTCTTCAAGTCCCTCATCACCACACAGCACCTCATGGTCTACGGCAATGAGGTGAGCCTGGTCAATATAATGATTGGATTTTACTGCTAGTTGTATCTTTAATGTCAACTGCCAAATGTTTCGTCAAAAGCACCATAGTTAACAGAAAAATGATCTATTATCAATGGCTGTAATTCTTGTTTTTGTTTCATAACAGCGGTTTGTCCAGTACTTGGCTTCAAGGAATACATTGTTCAACCTCAGTAATTTTTTGGATAAAAGTGGGTTACAAGGTAAATGACTCACTCATCTTATCAATCAATTAGCTTCCTGTTGTTAACTGGTTATACAGTTTAGTGCATGTATGAGTAGTGTTCGAGTCAGAGGAACTAATATCTGTGATATCTCTTGCAGGGTATGACATGTCCACATTTATCCGGCGGTATAGTCGGTACCTAAACGAGAAGGCAGTCTCCTATCGACAGGTGGCCTTTGACTTCACTAAAGTAAAGCGAGGGTAAGAGTTGAAAACTACAATGCACTTAATGGCTGTTAAAAGCATTTTCAGCCATTTTTGTTGTCATTTACATCTACTTATAAATGTGGGTACCACAAAATAAACACAATCACAATCACTTTGTGTGTCTGATTGCCGAATATTTCTCTATCCTCTCTCTCTCTAACTCTCTTGGCCACCCCTCTCTGGTGGGCGTGTCCTCTGCTGCCCTGACCCCTTCCCACCCACGTATCCATGCAGCGTGGATGGAGTGATGAGGATGATGAATACAGAAAAGCTGCTCAAGACCATCCCTATCATCCAGAACCAGATGGACGCCCTCCTGGATTTCAACGTGAGTATCGTAAGGAGAATACTTATTTTACAGCCGTGATTCCCAACCACTGGGCCATGTTCATTTCCATGAAGATTAAATATATATTCTTTACGTCATTGGTGTCTTTGCAGGGCATGCAACACGCCTACATAAGTCAAAATACGTTTGCATTCTGTTCTTCTATAGGGTTGGCGGCACTGTAATTATAAGTCCATAATATGTCAAACGATTTTTGACAGAGACGAATATTGATAAATAATCATTAGTAATTGACAGTGAAGTTATATAGATTTAATTGTAGCCTACATTAATGTTCAATCAAAATGTTAATTTCACTGTTTAAATGAGTTGGGACTGAGAGGAAAACTTGTTATAAGAGATGGTGTTCGCGGTGTTCGCATCTTGATTCAAGATGATACAAATAGTCTGATAAGAGTTTCTATGACTCGGTTGTTTTTTTCGATCAGCCTTGCCCTGTTATTCTGTCTGCAAAGACTGCAAATGTACAGGCTGATTGTGACCTCACTTTGGTCCTCTCCTTCAGGTCAATGCCAATGAGCTCACTAATGGAGTCATCAACGCTGCCTTCATGCTCCTGTTCAAAGACTCCATCAGGCTCTTCGCTGCGTACAATGAAGGAATTATCAACCTGCTTGGTAAGAGTAATCACAGGATAGCTTTTATCCCCCATTGCCCAACTTTTGTTCTATTAAGTGGACATCAACTCTTACAAATATACTAAGACATATCCATTCATGTTCCGAAGACTAACCTTCATTCGTTACAAATGCAGAAAAGTACTTTGACATGAAAAAGATCCAGTGTAAAGAAGGCTTGGACATCTATAAGAAGTTTCTCACCAGAATGACCCGGATATCAGAGTTCCTCAAAGTAGCGGAGGTAGGTCTCAAATTACGCTCTTATGTTCATTGAAATGTATCAATGAAATTTAGATGCAATTATTACTTGGCTAGAAAAGGGAAAAGTACATTGATTGTGTGATTATGTAAAGCCAATATATATCTTACAATTCTGTTTTCCGTTTAACAGCAGGTGGGAATTGATCGAGGGGACATTCCTGATCTTTCTCAGGTAAGCACCAACACGCCGCAGCAGTAGTTGGTATCAAACTTGCAGCAGGCCTACACATGCCATGTACAGCGATATGTTGCCTAGTACCTTTTCTGTTGGGCTGTACAAAGAGAAGACAGAGCCTTTTTCTTTGAATGTATGTTTCTTTTAATTATTTTGCCTAGAATGTTTCTATTTATCTGTAACCAGCTCTTCCTTAAGCAAACAGTCTACATATTGAACAAAGTACACACACTCCACCCTGTACAAATGTTTCTTTAAGATAAGACACTGCATGATATTCTTTATCGCATGTTGCCAACAAAGGCCCTTTTTCTTCCAAGTCTTCCTCTACTTCTTTTTTATTTGTTTGTGTCTTTTAGCACTCTCTCTTTTCCACCTTTTTACATTAAATAAAGGTGATAAAGGCAAGCTTTCTGTGAGCTGACTAATTCAGATTAGAAGGCCTGCTACTGCAGTCAGAACTTGTGTGTCTTCACAATGTGTATTACAAGCCCTATATTCTAATCTAAGTGTACATATTGGGGTATGTCAATTGTAAGTTTAAACAAGTCAACCTCTTTCTCATACTGTCACAACACAGGCACACACACAAACACTCACACACACACATAACTGGTCACTGCTAGTCACCACCTTTATATTCTGTATTTTCCCTTTATCTTTCCACTTTAGTTCACAGTTTGTGTAAGTACTATCATCTCACTCTTCTTTCGGTGTCTGTGACTTGCTTTAGTGTTGTCTCTTTGCATGCTCCTGCTCTCACTCTGTCTCTCCTACATCGTGGTGAAAAACAGTTGAAGGAACAAAGTCTCTCTGTGGTAAATCATGTAATTCACTTTGTGTCCCATGAGGTATAACCCCCCTATATAGCTCATTATGACAATGGCTGCCCAAACGGGCATTGTTAAACTGACCAATGTCAAAGCCACTGTGCTTGGACATTGGATCGGCGCCACAATGGCCAGGTTGTTCAAAGGGTCGAGGTGCATCATTTCACATACGTTGTTGTTCTCGCTCATCCAAAATGGCTTCTCAGCTGGAATGCAATCATTGACCAGTGGTGGGCAAACTCATAATACAACGTTGCTGCCATTTCTTAACATTTAACTTGACTTAAATGCACAGAAGGGCCCCATAGTCACTTGTAAACATGGTGTTTTATAGGGTAGCGTTTTAGTCTGTCCTTAGAAGAACTAAATAGAAATCCTTACATTGCCTTGCCCACCCCTGGCTAAGCAGTTCTTGATGCCCAAACAGACAGATGTTCATATTGGAGATCTGTTCTAACTTGGTGCTCTTGGCCCGCCAGGCTCCAAGCAGTCTCCTGGAAGCCTTGGAGCAGCACTTGGCCTCCTTAGAGGGCAAGAAGGTCAAAGACTCCACCGCTGCCAGCAGGTAGGTGCTTCTCCAGTCTCCCGGCTTTGAAATATATCAACAGTTCCCCAAACCTTTTCATGCCATGACCCACCTGTGACCCTCCCAACATTTTGTGCTGTTTAACAAGGAAGGAGCAAAACATTCTCATTACCATGTCTAGTGAGATGAGATGGGATGTTCTCCAATACAGTATTCCCCATTCAGTCCTCAAATATACTAATGGTATACAAATGTGTTTTCGTCTCCAGGGCGAGTACCCTATCCAATGCAGTGTCGTCTCTAGCGAGCACGGGGATGTCGTTCACTAAAGTGGACGAGCGGGAGAAGCAGGCGGCTCTCGAGGAAGAGCAGGCCCGGCTCAAAGCTCTTAAGGTACTGCCATAGTTAAAAGAACTCAGAAATGTATTTGCCAAAGTGCAAATGTTCAAGGAATTCATCTTGGTGCAGGTGTAAGCATTCATTCAGGATAAAAATACAAATATGGAGTACAACGTCTAAAACAATAAATAGGAATAGAAATACGGTTTCTGCAGTATTTGCAATGTAATATGCATAATTAAAGTTCAACAGATCACAAGGGAGGGGAAAGTAATCCAAAGTGTGTCACTCTGCGTGAGTTTAACCAGGAAAACAAACAAACACACGACACACCATAGCAACCAATGTACTTAATAACAAGGGCGTCATAATGCGACTGCCATTTTGGTTTTCGTTGGGGTTCTGAAACTTGTCCTTTTTTAGGAACAGAGGCTGAAAGAGCTCTCTAAGAGGCCATCTTTTGCCACGACCGACACGTCACCCGTCTCCACCACAGGGGGCACCATCAGCACAGCCCCAGCCATCGACCTCTTCTCCACTCCCAGCTGCTCCAACGGGTACACTTCTAAGTGGCTCTGTAGATATAATTGATCGTTTATGCTTTTTAAAGCAAAAAAAAATCACGATTTAACACTTGTCTGAAAGGTTTTTACTTGATGAATGGCCATGAAACTTCGGGAATCTTTTGGTGGTTGTATGCATTTTATGTCCATTATAAATCTTTAGTAAAAGCATTTTTTTCTGCTACTGTGGCTCTGTAGAGCACCATATAATACTTTTACGTTACGTCTTATATCGTACTTAGCTTAGTTTTCTTACTTTTAAGCAATTCCAAAATTACATGATCGGTTTTGATGGTTGGAGTGACAAGGCGTTTTCTCTCCACAGTGCTCTGAAGATGGAGAGCGACCTGTTTGACCTCCAGTCCACCTTCCAGGCCTCCATGCAGTCTGGCTCTGCGGGGCTTCCAGTAGCGACTGCCTGGGCAGGTGAGGACCCATGCCCCTCGATGTACCAACCCCCCATCTCCACAATCAACCTCAACCGTCCCTCTTACTGTTCTGTTCTACTCTGACCTGTTGTGCATGCTCTCTGATGTCCACCTCTGCCCCTCTTATCTTCTCGTTTACGTCTGCCTCTCTCTCTCTCTCTGTGTCTTCCCTTCCTCTCTATGCCTGCCTAGATCCTTTCACCTCTGCCGAAGCTGGGGACGACTCCATGCCAAACCTTAACCCTTTCCTCTCAAAAATCGTTGTCGATGCCGCTCACATACCTGTCGTGTCTTCGGACGGTGTTAGCTTTCCCTCTAGGACGTCCGCTCATGAAATGTTTGGTGGTAAAGGGCCTTTTTTTGTATATCCCCCAACCTCCCCTTGTTTCTCTCGTAGCCCCAGTGAGGTTACTTGTTCGTAGCAATGCTCAATGTCTCACACGCATGGTTAATGTGTTTGCTCGTTTTGGAGCGTTAATAAGCTAGATGTGTGTGTAAAGTTTTCCTTGTAATTATCTTACTGTTATCTCTCTATCTTTCTTGTCTTCAATGTTTATTTATCATGTATAGTAATTCATGCCAATTATAATGGTCACAGAATACTGTACATTCAGCCAATCAGAAACCATGTGGGCATGTATTAACTCCCAGTAGAACCCATCCGCCCATCCTACCCTCCCATCTCCGGCCATACGATGCAACGTGTTATATATAGAAATATAGATATAGATCTATAGAAATATTAAGCAATACCATAGAGATAATAAGTTGAAATCTGTTTTTCTTTGACCAACCCTATTTTTGATCCTCCAGATCGTTACAATCCCTTTATTGACACAAACTCGTCCGTTTCAACCAATTACAAACGTACAGTGCGGATAGAACACTCCATGTCAGGTACTTTGATGGACCTCCATCTCAGCCTATGTTTCCCAACTTGGCAAACATAGGGTATTTCTTGTTTTTTCTACCCAATACAATCCCAATGGCCCTTATAACCCTACAAGCTATGTAAGAACCCTCATCTAGGTGGTTAAACCACTTTGCAGTTAAAAAAAAGAAACAGCCTTTGCTATCCTTTAATTTATTGCAGAACTGGATATATATCCTGATATCCTCCCTCCATTAGGGCATTATGTCTCTGCTACTCTTAAAAAAACCTAATTGATCTTAAACCTGAATTCAAATCAACCTTCCCTTATTTTTTTTTTTCTTATTCTGTTTTCTTTCTGCCCTTGCTTGTTCACCGGCCCTGTCCTGAAAACACTTCTCTGTTGGTCTGTCTCCTTTTGCTTTTTCTTCCTACTTCCTGCTTCCTGTGTCAGACTCCTTCTGTGGTCCGGTGCCCGGTGCCCAGCACCTCCCCCACCAGGCCCCCTACCCCACCGAGTCCTCTGCTGTAGCAGGTCTATTCAGAGGTACTGTACCTAGTCGTATGTGGAGGACAGAGCGCCAGACTTCCCTAGGGGGAGGGTAGAAGCCCATATCGGAGGCTTTAGTTTAATCACGGCAATTCCAGTTTATTTTTAAAGCTCAGCTGTGAATGTTAATTTCATAACAGTGACACAGCAGTCTGATTTAAAACAACCCCAGTCAGGTCATAATAATCCAGTGGATAGGTTGTTCGTCGCTGTGTTCTATGTACATAGCATCCATGGCTTTCTTTAGATTTATTCTGAAACGGTACGCCGGTGGTTGTTCCCC
>OMKX01114073.1:0-13612 GCA_900302425.1 Brosme brosme | reverse complement strand
GAGGGATGTGGCTGGAAAATCAAGAGGAGTCCCCTTTTCCTTTCTCGATCAGCAATCCACCATCATCATCATCATCATCATCATCTATTTCCTCCTCCAGTAATTTAACTGTCACCGAGTAGTGATGCTAATGACGTTTACACCTGTTTAGTTTTTGTCTTTTTTACCGTGTTTACAGTAGACATTCCTTGTGTGTTGTTTGTATTTATTTATGATTATTGATTTAAGACTTCGGGGGGAGGGGAGGGCAGGGCTGGGGTTGTAAAATGTACACTACATTGAACACCTGTGGGGTTGCTTCACCTTTAAATATGGATCTCAGACTGTATTATTGAGAGGTAGAGTAAAAAAAATAGCTATTATATTAAATTACACCTATTAAGCGGAATGATAGAGCACTAAATACTCTCCAGTTTTGTGTTAAGAACAATTTTTACTAGATGAAAATATTTCACAATCTCCATTGTACTTCAAGTGCAGGGTGTAGAGTTTGAGTCAGTTACCTACAGTATATAGACAATTCTGTGCCTAGGGTTTTTTGCAATGGAACAATTTTTCTGTCTAGTGGGGAGCGGGGAGACACGTCATCCACGATATCAGAAGCATCACAGTGGGAAAGGGTGGGCTCCATTTTGCTTTAAGCTTGGCATGCCATTGACTCACTGACCGTTCTCATGGCTGCCTTTTACTCTGAATGTGAAAGAGTTGTCTTCATGTTGCACACATCTTTCTACCTTGGCTACCCCCTCTTCTCGCCGACCCCTGCTGGGAGTCGGAGGAAGGGGAAAGGCCGAATATGGTCGTGGGACATCGGTGATGGAGGAAGGGGTCACAGTTTTGATGTAAATTTAATTGTATAAAGATCCAGTGGAACAGGGTGAGGTGGAGCACTGTTGATCGGCGCTCTTTGTATATATAAAAAAAATAATGACTGTTCACTGAGCGGGAAAGAAAGATGTATGAAATATGAAAGCAATTCAATCAAATTTGACTCTACCTAAGTTGGATTCAGGACTCTCTGCGTTCGTCTTAACGCAGCTATTTTTCTTTATGTAATTAGAACGTGTAGCAAACGATGACTGAGGTCTTTTCTTTCTTTTTCAAATAAAGAGCAGCTTCCACAGATAATGTTCATATATGATTTGTTTGTGTGTGGGATACACTTGTTTTTATCACATTTGGAACATTATAGGGCCTAATATAGTACCCAGAGACACGATCACAGTTTGATATTGAAATACATTTAATTATTGCCAGTGTCACCTGACTGATCCAGTGACGGATGGGATTACCTACCCTGTTTGCTTACCAGCTGACCCGGTAGGCCTACTGTTTACATTTGAATTATGAAAAGACAACATAAGCGTCACTAAATCCGCTGACATAGATTTCCACCTCATATGTAATATCTTTTGCATATGTTTTGGTCGTTATCCTCACTATGATGTTCACAGTCTAATTACTGTAAGAAAAAAAGTGTTTTCCTAAAAACACCGTGATTATGCATGCCTCCCTTTTTTTTATACCAACAGTTACCCACCAACTTGGCAAACACATTGCAACTCTCGATCGCACAGTCAAATTAACTTCTGACTCTAGGGACACCTGCTGGACGATTTGCGCCATTTGCTTAGCTATTATTTGAAACTATGCAGTATGCAGTTAGGTTTGTCGTACATCTAAAACAATTCATACAATCTTACGCTCGCTACACTGCTTTATTTTTTTAAACATGTGTCCCATAATAAATGGCATTGTTTTCCGAGCAGGAGAACCTTTAGGGGTGTGTTCTGTATAGCAGCGCTCAGCTGACTGCTGCATGGACACACAAGCGGCTGCTTACATCCGTCCGGGTGGCATTGCGCCATCTGTATCCAGCTCTGCGGTCTAGCTCCAAGTCCGACAGAAACTCCGCAGAAGTTAAGGTAAGATGGCCCACAATACCTTTTGTGTTATTGTGCGTCACTGCAAAATATATATTTATAACTGTCAGATAAACAGCCCCATGTATTGCTGAACAGCCTATAGCTACTACTGTAAGAATGTTTGGTTAAGGTCCCATCATGGTACCTTGACCAAACATTGTTACAGTAGTTCTTATCAAATGCATGGTACTACCATGCATTTGATAAGAACTAACGTTACCTGTCCGACTGGATATTTCTTGTTATTTTGTTTTCGTTTATCGGCTCCACTGACTATAGAAGAATGGATTTAGTTGAGTAAGAAGCCTGGACTCCGAACAACTCAGCCAAACTTACGTATGTAGGAAACACATGAAAAACAATCACACAACAGATCTTTATTTTTATTTTTTATCATGCTACTTATTAGGCTACCTTGTTTCAGGACGCGTGACAGTACATTTTGTATTATTAGGCTGATTCTAGGTCTAGTTTTTTCCAGATAAGTCCAAAACGAAATTTCTTCTTTTATTTAAATAGTTTGAATAGTTTGGTCCAGTAGGCTACAGAATAGAAAATCCTGTTCGACGAATAGTAAATTAGGGTTAGGGTAGGCTTAAATTAGTAGAATTAGTGGGTTATAGTTAGGTAGGGTTATAGTTCTAGTAACTATATTTTAGTTAACATTCTATAATTAATTCTCAGTGTTTCAATGTTTTATGAACTGCTTACACGCTACTACAACCAGCCATCCTAGAAGGTGTTTTCTTGAGTTTTTGTTTTGCTTTTTTATTATTTAAAAACATGGGAAATCGAGACAGAAATGTTTTTGTAGTTGGCACATGTTTTATGTGGTCTGTTTACGTAAATTACTTAGCCATGTGACAAGATATAACTGCTTATTACATTGTAAGAGGTCACTGCATTTCCTGTTTGCAGAATCACTATTTCAGAACTACAGAATGTTGTTTTAATGACAAAACAACATATTCCATGATGTTCTGTATTTCAATCCAACAACCTTACAGACTTCTTGATCCAACTTTCCGGTGGTTTAACGTTGGAGCTTTGGTTCATGAATTTATTGTCCTGCCTGTGAAGAGGTGGAAGACAGAGAGGGAGAGAAGCATCATGATAGACCTGAGCCATCTGACAGACGAGGAGCAGGAGAGGATCATGAAGGTGCTGAACAGAGACACAGAGCTCAAGAAACACGAGGAGGAGAGAGTCAGGTACAACTATCATGTCACGTTTATGATTCACATCATACGGTTGTAATGGGGCAAGATGATCTAGTGGATGACATAACACTGCCCTCCGAAAGTTTCTGGGTTTTCGAACCACTACCTGCTCCTTAATGACATGAAAACAATTCATTGTTTTGCTTTGGATAAAACACGTCTGCAAAGAAATACTTGATTAAATCCCCAATATCTGCGGTCTACCTGTAGACATCCCTTACCAAGACACCTAACCACAACTTCCTGCACCTTAATGGCATGGATCTAAAGACAATTCATTGAGTCCCTTTCGATGAACGCGTCTAGGGATAGTTTCCTGACTAAATAGTGTTGCATAGTAACTTCCTTTCTTCAATCATAGCAATCCCCCGAGTAAACTTCTTTCCTTGCATGAGAAGAAACAACCATCCTTTTACTGAATAGGGGTGGGTTGGGTGGACTGGGTGGGAGGGATGTTTGCATGGCCATAATAGAATAACCTAATTCAGCCTTTATTGCCCAAATAAACTCCTGACATCAGAAAAATAGACAACAGTACATTTTAACTCAACACATTGGGAAAAATACTGTTTAAGCCTCGCTGGAATGAAAATAATTTAAACAGAACAGAGAGAGAGACAAGTACCTTGCTTTGAGGAAGATCTTGAGTAATATAGTAGGAAAACATGTCACAGCCACACAGAAAGTCTATTGAATCTAGATGCAGTAACTCTCTGCAAACCGAATGACCTGATACCATGGCCTTATGTAACCTACCATAAGTCACTTTCATGCAAAACGAGAGGTTGAGGTTAATTAAATACACTCATACACTCCTGCTGCAGGCTTTAATTAATACAAAGTCAAAATAAAACGAAATCCCCACAGTAAACAGCAGCATTGCCTTTTCAGGAGATGTTGTGTTGATTTTAGAAAGGCATGAAGCTATTTGCCTTTCCTTGAGTAATGGAATTAGCCCACATCAGTTCTAGAGTGAATTGCTGTTTTCTGTACAGAGTGTAAAAGGATTAGGCCAATCCTGTGTCTAATGTGCTACCCGTATTTCACATGACCACTGCCCTTTCTCTTTCATAAGGAAACGATGAGCTGGAATGGCCATTCCCAGGCACATGATTTCCATTAACTTCAAACAGACTGGAAGCAGAGGCTCTAGTCGCCATCTTTGAAATCATTTGCACTGTTACAAAATTATGATGATACATTTTGTGGGGAAAAAACCTTTAGACTAGAGATTTTGTAGTCAGGTTTTGGGTTTTAGAGAGAGCAACTTATAACGAACAAGTTGCGTTGCTGTTGTTAACCATTATGTTTGAGCTCATTCGTATTCAAAGGAATGAATCCAACCGGTATCATATTCCGAAGTCTTTATGTATTGTAAGAAATAAATGATGAAATTTGCTGTTAATCTATTGACAACCATAAAGAGATTGGAAAGGAAAACACATATATTATATAATGTTCAGGTATTGTGGAGTGGACTGTAACTAAACAGGTCATCTGGGTGCTTTTTTCCTCCAGCAACCTGCAGAAATTACTGGACCGGGGCAAACACTCGGAGCCAAAACTCAAGTACCTCACAGGAGAATGGTTTTATGAGGCCAAGTCTCGGAGACATAAAGACAGAATCCACGGGTCCGAAATCATACTGGCATCCATGAAACAGGGGAAACCAAGCAACGTAGGTACGTGGACGTGATACAATGTCGGAAAAAATAGCAACGAATGCCACGAGTACCCATAAGATTCAATTAGAGGTCTTTAGGTTGTTTTTATGTCGTTCAGTCAATGTGCCTTTTGTTAGCCAAGAAAAACCTATATCATTCTGCTTCCCTGATTATTGATGAACCAAATATAAAAGTATAAGGCACATCATATGGTACCAAAACAGTATTGCCTGATGAAATGCTGACATCGCTGTGCATAACATCTTTTCTTTGTTTTCTTATCAAGATTTGACCCTGTCTATGGCAGAGGCATCAGTAAAACCCAGCTTATCCAGTCCAAGAGCTTCTCACAGCATAGTCCCCCCACCAAAACCTGCCAGACTCTTAGATTCACCCCTTCTTGAGAAGAAGAGGTAAACCTCTGTCCGTCTGTCTTTTTCCTTATTTATTTTTCCTTTATTTTCTCTCTCTATCTCTCTCTTACGCTGTTTCAATCTTTAAGTAACATTATGAATTTGTAATCTATCAGCTAGACTCATAGATGGGCATTCAGATACTGTAAACATTTGATCAAACACACCATAACCTCAAAGAGTCATGAAAACAGTTGCAAATGTGGTAGACGCAACTCCCTCCTTCATGTCACCTGTTGGAGTGGGATTAATTGGAGCAGCGACTACATATAGCAAACATTTGAAGTACACTCTGTTTACCTGCGTGTGTGTGTTTGATGAGTGAGTCAACATAGGCGGTACAAACTTGGAATGCAACCCAGTACAATAGAGTAGTTACAGCTGACAACATTGCAGGATGCAGGATGAAATGCCAAAACTTAACAGAAAACGACCAATCTATCTATCTATATATCTTTTAGAGTTCTGGATGCAGAGACAACCCAAACCAAGACAGCATTACGGTCGCCAGGAAGGGTAGGCAATCATGTGAAACGAATAGCTACTATTAGACAAAAGCTATTTGGGTTGCTTCTGTGTCATTCAGTTACCGTGCCTTTGATTTCAGCAAAGACACAACCCTTTTAACCGCGCTTCCTTTATTGTCGTGGAACCAAATGAAAAGACGGAAGAACCTATCCTCACTGGGGACCGGGCTCCTCAGAAGTCATCTGACACAGGTCTGAATCAATATTTTAGATAAACATGAGGAGAATAATAATGCGATACACAAAATATAAAATCAACACACAATGGTTATGGATTTGAGCTAGGGATGTACACTACCGGCATTGGCATTTCATGATAGACAGGAGGGAATAGGCAAAACCATAGCAGAAAGTGTTTGTAAAAGTAACAGAAATCCCCACTGTCAGACTTTCTTCATCACTGTCTTCTTTGCTCTCTGTACATAGAAGCCATGGCTCCCTTGAAGGATCCAATTGCAGGTCATTCAACACCAGGGGGCTCTATCACCTCTGAAGGGTCTTCTACAGGGTTCAGACCTGTGCCCAAGATGAGAACGTTTGCCTCAAGGCGTAGCAGCACATTCGCTAACAATGTCCCTGGGCGCGACCTTCCCGAAGACGCAAAGGTCGTCGTCCCAGCACCAAGATTGAGCCTCAAACAGCCTTCCCAGAGCTTTGTGGCGAGCCTGTCCAGTGACAGAAGTATGGAATCACATGCTCAGGAAACTGAAGCGTCGGTGTCTCAGTTTTCCACTCATGTTGTTGCTGCTCAGCCACTTCAGCATCCCACTGTGGAGCACCATAAAGAGGAGCCAGCAGAAGATTTGATAAACATTCCTTCTGTAACACCGGAAATGTCAGTCACAAAATATACTTAACTATAACCAGTTGAAGGGAGAATTTCAATTAATACTGCTAAACTGTTATTTCTTCATTTCAGTACTATCGCATACACCAAGCTTGATGGGCCGAATGACATCGGAAGAGTCAGCTCTAAAAAGAGCAATGATTATCAGCAGGGGAAAATCAGCAACGATGGATCATTCAGTGTTTCAGCATTCAAAGACGAAGAGCTAAGCATGACACAAAGCGTTGTGGGTAAGCTAAAGAAAAGCTTTTTTGTGTAGGCACCTTCCTTATTATCATCATGGTATCAGTGATTTCCAAACTTTATCTTTTTCAGATCAACCAGTACGCTATGACCTCAACTTAGTTGAGAAGTCTTTACAGCACACGGCTCCATCGTCAATTCCACAACCTAAATTATCCCACCAGATTTCCACTGCTAGTGAGGGTGAGGAGGGCTCCATAGCAAAGGTCCTTGAGTGGTTCAGCCGCAGCACTGACAGCAATGATTGGCTGGACAAAGAGGACAGCCAACAAGCCGTAATTAACGTGGACAGAAAGGAGGACATCAAGGTTAAAGGTACCCTTGAAGACAGAATGAGAGACAATAATGGATCTCACGTAATAGAGATGAAGAAAGATCACTTAGTCAAGGAGTCGACTGAAGTGAAAGAGAATATAGAAATAAAAAAGGAGTTAAGAGTGGTGCGAGAAGATGTAAAGAAGGATGCAAGACAAGAAGCGAAGGTGCTGAGCATCGAAGGAAATGAAGATGAAAATTTGGTAGGCGAAATATCTAATATCAAGTCTTTTTGGGAGGAGGGCAACACAGGTCCCAAACTCCTCAACAGCAGATCAAACGCAGCAATCAGTGACAAACGGCAGAAACCTGAAATCTTTCAAATGGATAAAGAGCGACAGAAAGAAAAAAATGATCATATATTTGATCATTTGGCTTCTGCCCCTGAGAGAGCAAAATATAATAAAAGTACTTTAAAAAATGAAACGCAACAGACAGCCACATCTTACAGACAAGGAGACAGGGATTTCATCATAAGTAGTGGGCATAACATCCAAACAGAGGATATTAAACACAAACAGCCAGATTACAAAAATAAGAAAGTTACCTCAATCTGTGCTGAGCCTCAGATTTTTTCTTCACTCACAAATCATAGAAATAAGTCGATTCCCAATAACACTAGAAAGGATGGGCCTAATTGTGCGACAGATCTTTTAATGTTACAAACAAACCCCCAAGTCTTCGACAGACGAGGTTCAGACAATGACATGAAGCCTGCTTTGGAAGCTTATCAATCCAAAACAAGCCCTCTACCAGACAAACCATCATTGCTATTATTATCATCATCTTTAACAACCCCACAGCAGGATGGGTTCCTCAATGTTGGCCTGGCTCCACTAGAGACAACCCTGCAAATGAAGGACATTCCTGACCATGACACACTCCATCGGTCGATTCCCAGCCCGTCTATGGATTACAAGCGGAGTGGAGGCAATGCGCTTTCAACACCTAAGCCGCAAATGAAGAGTCATGGAAAGGAAGACCCAAAAAGCAAAGTAATTGAAGATGGAGTTGTGCAAGCAGGCATGGCTCCTAAAAAAGATTTGACCAACAAAGAAATAATGCAGAATAGCCCCAGTTCAACAAGATTGCCGCCCGGACGTCAGGAAAGCAAAGTAGAGAGGATAAGACAGCTTAAATCATTATGGGAGCAGGAAATGAACAGGCAAGTGTTGTTGAATGTTAAATCCAAAGACAGAGGTGATGGCAAAATCATCTCTACTTCAAATCTTGGAAAACTAAATAAAAGATTTACAAAGTCTGAATATAACCTAAGGTCAATGGACAAGGATACAGACAATGAACTAGAAGACTCCAATGGAAATCTGCAGAATTCTACAGAGAGACAGGAAACACTGTCCCCAGGTCTTGGCACAAATCGTTCACAATTCAACAATCTCCGTGAATTTTGGGGTAATTCCAATTTCAGTCGCAGAGGCTCGTTTATCGCTGAAAAGACAAAGCCCCCCAAAAATAAAGAAATCTTAGATTCACAGTCCCCAAGTTCAGAGTTACAGCCTTCTGCTTTCATTGAGAAGAGCAGCTTTAGACCAGCCCTTGTTTCC
The DNA here is from genome assembly GCA_900302425.1 of Brosme brosme. NCBI lineage: Eukaryota > Metazoa > Chordata > Actinopteri > Gadiformes > Lotidae > Brosme > Brosme brosme. Next base: position 4,893 of record OMKX01114073.1, on the reverse strand, counting down.
AAATCTATACCGCCTGCACAATCAGGTCAGCACAAAGACAGCAGGAGTGACTTGAAGGAAACTCCTAGAGAAACCTCAACTAAGCTGCAAAGCAACATGGGAAAAAAGACACACTCTCCCAAGGCGAGGAAAGACAGTTTTGGCAACATAAGCAGCCGTACAAGTGCCATGCGCCGTGCCACCAGCATGTTCTCGCTGAATGTCAGCGAAGAACAAGACTGTGGGAAAAAGACTCAAGGAGTTATGAGACAGAGTGCCGATAAGTCCCAACAAAGAAGGCAAAGCGAGGGCAGAGTCTCCACTTCTCGGAGACCATCGGTTAATTCCGAATCTCAAGCATTGCGGGCTCGTGCATTTGTTCCGCGAGACTATCGGCATTACCTCGGCATGACCGAGAAGTCCAGCGTCCATAACTCCCTTGCCCCAGTTGTGAGTGAAGAGGTGTCGGACGACAAGTCAGACTATGACTTTGACTTGTGTGGTCCGGCAAGAGCGAGTTCCCCGGTGGGCTCAGAGGAACGTTATGGCAGGATGGGAAGCAAAGCATCACAGCGCCCCCTCTGGGGGAACAGCAGTTCAGAAACAGGACGAGAATCGTCTTTTAGCAGCACATCAGAAACCCGGAGCAACTCAAGGACCAGTTCCAACTGTAAGCAGCATTTAATGCTAATTAATACAATTAATTAACAACTACAAAAAAGCTATTTTTAAAACATCCATAAAATACCTGCATATGCATGTGTTAGGAAATATGAACACTAATAAAAGATAACTTTAATGAATTCTAATGCCACCAAAGCTGTTAAAAATACAACTTTTGGTGTCCTTAAAGTGGATTAGACTAAGGCTTTGTAAGAAATTCATTTTTACTGGTGCATACACACACACACAAACGCACAAACACATTAATGCACAAAACCATGTCTTCCTGGGACATCTATAAACTGCTCATTTTAGTATTGTCTTCAGAAATAAAGTCCACTGTTGAAGAGGGTTGAATCTTGCTGAATACTGTTGAATGTGGAAGATACTGCAACTGGTGCTGTGTCAACGTTATAAAAGAAGGATGTATCCAGGGACATCCTTGTATGATCTAACTATATCTGCCTCCCTTGGCAGAACATTAATTCTCTCTCTCTCTTATGTCAACATTACGTGTATTTCTTTATCCTCCTTGTTTGATTTGTGGGCTGGACAGCACATAAGCTTTGGCTTCATTGTGAGACATAAATGTCACCAACTGTACTGAATGGTGACACTGAACTGTACCTTTATATGGATGTATCAGAAATACTTTATTGATCCCCGGGATCAAATTAAGTGACAAAGAATCCATCTTCAAGTAGCAAGAGTTCTGATAGAAGGAATATATGAAATTTCACCATAATCCTGGAAAGTAATCAATATTGTCCCAAAACATCTAACTAAATGGTTTTTATTTGCCACTGTGCGGAGGCTTGTTGAGTTTACAATCAAAATCATAGTTTTATTAATCTATGGCTCATGTCTAGTGTCACTACACTGTGTCCAGCATACCAACCTTTTTGGCAGTAGTACATGTTAAGGAGGCTTTGATTTGTGTGCTTATTTAGGGGAAAACGACAGCGACGACCCAAACCCTGTAAAGAGAGCTCTCAGACGAGCTGAAGTGAAACCTAAAAATAAGACCATGAGCTTGGAGGACGTAACATCATTTGGATCTCCATGTAAGGAAAAACATTTTTATTCCTATAGATTTGGATAATTTCTGATTTTTTATGCATCCAATAAAATGTTATTATTGTATTCTACAGGGCAAGAGCGCAGACCAGATCCAGTTGATATGAGACGAAGCAGCAATGGTTTAAATTTTGTTTAACATTTTTTTAGGAATTAGGAATGTCAGTATGTCAAGTTAATAAAAAATATGTATTTTTTTGTTTCTCAGCCACATCCATCTCAACGGCTTCCACGGCCTCATTCTCCGATCCAGATCATTTGAAAAATATGAGCAAATCAGTACCGTCATTTCTCCAGAAGGAGGTAAGACCAGCTGATGCCACCGGTCAAAGCATGCCCTTGATTCCTCTCACCTGCGGTAAATTCAGATTAGCCTGCTGGGATTGTTTTGTTCCCAGGTACCATTTCCTAGATATCTATTCGTGATTTATTAGGCAACAAACAAAGCAATTGCTTCTGGAAACGATTAAAGCCTATACATAGGCTGAAAATCACATTTCACAGATGATTTTACCTTTACTGATTTAAACCTCACCTAGAGCAACAGGTACTTAATTTGATGCAATGTGTGTGTGTGTGTGTGTGTGTGTATTTATTTGTGCATGCTTGTGTGTCACCAGCGAAGTGGCAGTGTGATGACCATGTGGGACTTTGGCAATGTGGAGGTCCAGGGTAACATCCAGTTCTCTATCAACTATGTCCAGAAGCTTACAGAGTTCCACATCTTTGTGGCACAGTGCCAAGGACTGGCTGCTGTTGACCCAAAAAGGGGTCGTTCGGACTCGTGAGTACATATATATATATAGAGAGATATATATCTCTCCCTATATATTTATTGCTAAATATATTTTTCTATTTCCATATTTGAAACCTTGGACACAACACACAAGGAAAAAAACGAACATACCGCGATTTGTTTCGGTGTCCATCATCAAGCTTACTGCAACAATATCATTTTTTCTTTTGTTAGATACGTGAAAAGTTATCTCGTCCCGGACAAAGCAAGTCTCGGGAAGAGGAAGACGTCAGTGAAAAAGAAGACACTGTGCCCGACGTTCAATGAGATCCTGAGGGTGAGTATCGCCGGCGTATTTGCCAGATCTGAATTGAACTAATAACAACGCTTGGGCGAACAATAACATACAAAGAAGCAACAAATAGCTCCTGTGTGCCTCCCCAGTATCGTGTTCACAAGGAGTACCTGAGGACCCAGACACTCATTCTTTCAGTGTGGCATCATGATACGTTTGGCAAGAACAGCTTCCTGGGTGAGGTAGACCTGGACCTTTCCACCTGGGACTTTGACCACACCCAGATGAACTACATGGACCTCAGATCCCGGGTAAAGGACAAACCCCTTCACACATATATACGGACAAACACACACACACACTGAGGACCAAAGCAATGACTAATGAAGCACATAATCTGCTTATAGAACATACAAATACCTTCACGCTACCACTCACAAACACGACATTGAGACACATACGCACACAAGGATAAAGGAGACACATCCGCACATAATCTGCCAACAGATATACGTACCCACACAAGATTCACTGAGAATACATTTGAAGATGACAGATTATTTTGATAATACAAAAGGAAATAATGTTTTATCCATCACCTTTTTCCATCAACATTGACAGAAACTTGTCTTTGACAGAGCTTACATTAAAAGAAAATCATTAAAAGTAAATCTTTCAATTTGCAACAACCAGTTAATTACTCAAGTGCAATTACTATATGGAGATATTGTTTGATAATATGAGATAACATTTTTCTGTGATATGTTCAAATGGATTCGTTACAAAATCTAGTTTTCATCGTCGCTTGTCATAATTATCTTCTTCAGACGCCATCCAGTATGACGCCTTCAGACAACAGAGGCGAGATGAGACTGGCCATACGCTTTCTCCCACAAGTGACACCCAGTAAGGGTCAGTGTGTCATCAATAACGACAGTTTATAAACAGGTTTTAATTCCAGGCCAGAATAAGGTATATTAGATACATTACCTTATGGTCCATACTCTGGTCTGGTATTAAAACCTTTCTCTGTGCTTTCTGCTGCACAGGTGTGACGATCCACGGCCCACCCATGGGTGAGGTACACATTTGGGTGAAAGAGTGCAGCAACCTCCCTCTGATCCGCGCCACCATGGATCCTTATGTTAAATGGTATGACATTCTTTACGTGTACCAAAGAGTCTTTCAAGGATTGGAACTTTTACTTGGTTACATGCTGTGCAGATTTGATTAAATTAAATTAAAATCTTTCCATTTCCATATTCTTCCTGATTTTCCTTCATTCTTAAAGCTTTGTGCTGCCGGACACAAGCCGGAAAAGCCGTCAGAAGACACGCGTATTGCGCAGAACGACAAATCCCATCTTTAATCACACAATGGTGTACGACGGCATCAAACAAGCGGACCTGATGGAAGCCTGTGTCGAACTGACTGTCTGGGACCGAGACAGGCTGGCTAGCAATCTGCTTGGGGGCTTAAGGCTAGGCCTTGGCACAGGTACAAATGCGAAACATGACATGTATCTCAATTCACTGTCAGTTGCTATAATATAAACATCTGCTGAACGACTAATTACCGTAGTAAATATAATGTAGATACTCATCAAACTATTGTTGAAAATGTGTGACAAGTGTTTGGCTCTTTTGCTCTATGTAGGCAGAAGCTATGGTGCGGTGGTGAACTGGATGGATTCGAGTCCCAGCGAGGTGGCGCTGTGGGAGCGAATGATGACTTCCCCCAACGAGTGGGTGGAGGAGTTGCTCCCTTTAAGAAGGCTAACCTCTGCCAAAACAGCACTGAAATGAGAAGACGTTATGCCTAGTTTAGAAATATTTTCCCCTAAGATAAAGCTGATATAGAAAATAAGAGACAGTTATGGGTGGAATATTGTTGAAGAAAAATGTAGATTTTATAAAGATACAAGCACTTGGAAGATACGTCTTTAATTACCAACCAAGATCAAATTTGATTCAAACTCTGTACAAAGTCTAATTCCTTGAAATATACCTTGGATTGTTTTTCAACCTATGATATACATAATTTTTACAATAACCCATGCCATATAACATAATATCAATATTTAATTGTCTCTGATAATTTGTTGTGGTATATTTACCAGAAGTGGAAGTAAAGAGTTTCAATT
>OMKX01114046.1:7536-21081 GCA_900302425.1 Brosme brosme | reverse complement strand
GCGCGCGCGCGCGTGCGTGCGTGCGTGCGTGCGTGCGTTAAAATAATAATAATTTAAAAAATATATTTAAAAACAATTCTGACCGCCCGACTCACGTTGGGGGGGCATCAGACATTTGTGCCCAGGGGTCTATGATTTGTTAATCCGGCCCTGTCCAGGGCAGTTTGTATGCGCTTACTTGGGTTGGACAAAACCAAGATACAGCTATGGGAGCTGCTGAACACTCGTTTGGTATATGGATGGATGTCAATTGATGGCCAACTGCCCAAATCATTATCAGCTCCTGGTTAAGTATACATGATCCCTAGATAACATACCTGTACATAGTCACATAGCAAGCCACTTTGGGTTACAAAAAGATTACAAGACGTATACCTGGGTGTCAAAGCATATGGGATGTCAAAAATAAAGTAACCCTTACTTTATTCATACCTAAAAAGAAAAGGAGAAGATAATGACAGGATTAGAGACACTTTGCAGTAAACATCTGAAGTATGCAGCAATGTTTAGACAATATCTCCCATGATAAAGCCCTAGTGTCTTACTTTTCCGGGAATGTAGTTGCGGTCAATGCCTTCCTCCTGTAGAAACATGTGAAGACACCGCTCGTTCTGGGCCAACGGGTGACCGGCAATTCTACAAACAAACAAAAAAACCTTTTGTACAGACAATAGGATTTAAATTGAAAAGGCAGACTTGTGAGATATCACTAAAACAAAATTCATAAATGCACTTTCAAAATGCAATTGATCATTGGTCAACTTGAGACTGCAACCCAGAGAAAATAGTACAGTTCAATTGCCTCAGAAACGGCCAGTATTGTGCATGCCTCGCAGGAATATGCCTTACATATCGTGACTCTATAATAAAGATTCTTATTTATGCCGCGATGTGTGGCATGTTTAGACAGGAAACTAGCCTGGGGGACTGGAGAAGACTTGATGTGTCTCTTAGCAGGTGAAAAAAACAAGACATTTCACATGGCACCTTTACTTGGTTTTCTACGGACCCTAGCCAAAATAATGTGCTGTGGCGGGAGATACCTGTTGATGAACTGCTCCAGGCCCACTCGCCGCTCCTCGATGAAGGACTCCTCGAAGATGCCCTCGTCTCCTCGGAACGGCAACAGTCTTTTCAGGGCCTTACCTGGCAGAGGGGGAACTACAATCTGGAGGGGGAGTTGAGGGTCAACTTGTTCAGATACATATCGACAACACAGGCACACAAAAAACAATGGCGGCTGGAATCAACCATTCAAGTTCATAACAAATGTATGCATTGTGTTGAGAGGGAACTCAAGGATCACATCAATCAACTCTGAAGACGATAACAGTAGATGAATTATGCTTATGAATTTCTGTTCCTCAATCAGTACATTGAGAGTAGTTTATTAATCCTGGGGGAAATTGTTTTAGTGACAATTGCTCTGCTCTGGAAAGAAGTGTGAAAAAACACAAAGGAATGAGGAATATATACAAAACTACAACTAAAAAGAGATTCAAGGTTTAGTATTGCACATACATGTGACTGGTGACTCAATGTAATGTATTTCACAATAGCTTCAAAAACTAGGACATAGTAGTTAGCCTTGAAGGATGGAGCAATAACAGTCAGAGAAAATATATATACCAGTGAAGTTAAATGTCTATTTACCTAGCACAATAGACAGCATTTGTGAGCTGGAGTAAAGCCTTGCTGCTTTTGATCGTTTCACTGGGGACATCAGCAATTAGGCAAAACATAGACTCAACGCTTGCCTTGTGCTTTTACAGATAAGTAATTAGATTACTCATCAGTTCATGGTAACCATTAGCTAGCTAACCACTCTGTAATCATTACCCTGAAATACTGCATTATCTTATCTCCCCCACCTTACTGTCTCGTTCCAACTCGTTCTTCAGCCACTCAAAGTCACTGTATCTTCTTCTCACACAGGAGTCCTTCAGCTTGAAGATGGGAAGGTTTGTCTGGCCAAAGAGACAAGGATATCTCGATTTAACTTGGTTACTTTTGGCATTTGCATATAGATCCACAAAAATATTTCAACAGACAAAAATGTATAAGCCCAAACTTCGGGTGTGGCTAATATCAGCTCATGTAGTCTAAGGAGTCTACAGCGATGGTGACGTGGGTATATGGATATATAATGGGTGTATACACCACAGCAGACATCACTCATCTCTCTATCCTTGAGTTTGATATCTTTCTTAAGTTCCCCGGATACCACCAGTAGAGAATACATTATTTGAATGAAAGGCATTGGCAATCGTGGAGGCGTTAATATAAAATAACATCTAGCTGGCTTATGCAAAACAAGTGTCTAATTATCCAAGTTATAGCCTGTATTTTCAAGCTATATTTGTGATGATGGCGAGTTGGTTTTGTAATTGACCGTCTATATGGGGAAAGAGGCCGATAAACGATTCATATTGCCAGTTGCCTTTTGCCATTTTAGTGTGGGGCTATTTAAACAATCACCCGACATATTATTTCATGAGGCTAAGTTGACAAAATTGTTATTTTAACTATGAAAGTTATGTTACTATATACTTCAAATATTTGTATGCTATTAATGTGATTTCCAAGCACTTGTTTACCGTTTTGAGAAGGACAGGCCTTGAGAATTGATTGAGAGATATTTTGACAACACCACGTATCATAATACTGACTTGAGGTTAATCCACACTCTGGTCACTTTGTGCACAAGAGGTGGCTGGTCAAGTCATGTATTTAAAGTAGAGATATGATGTCACAGTGTGAAACACTGTTCAATCATGTTAGCCGTTGCGTGTTATTCTAAATGGCGTGTAACTCATTTCCAATGATATGAAATTAATACAACCACCTCGTATGGTATACAACACTGATCAATAATAAAATACAAGTGTATGGGCATGTGTAAAGGAAAGACTTAGTAATAGACTTCACGGGGAACTAAAATACAAAAAATGTTAGTTAAATCCGAGGCCACAGGAAATCCGGCAACTCGATTTCTCCTGGCTCGTCATTTCCTCGCCCTGCAGACGGCTAACGTCAACATTTTAGCCTTGCGGAAAGTATTCCCAGCATGCTAACTCAGCTAGCAAAACATGGTAATAGTTAGCGTAGCTAAAACGCTAACGCTAGCAATTGTCTTCAGGCTTACGAACTGTCAACCTACCCTCATACGAACTTCGTATGTTGTGTAACGGGTGCGCCCAACTCCTACAGTTTGTGGATCATAAACGTCAATTTCCAGAAAATTGCTAGGTGGACCGTAGGCATCCGTCAGGTCCTGGGGCTTGGAATGCAACCGGCGAGTATCGGCCACCGTAGGTTCTGACATTTTCGTTTGCTGGACGGCCAACGGAGAATCAGCGTCAAACAAATGAAATGCACCAAAACTAAGAAATTCAACACGAATACATAAAGTTGTTGGATTAGCTGATCGCTTCAGCTAGGTAAGCAACTGGCTAGTAGTACTAACAACAGCTTTCTTGCGGGGACCAGCCACCGAGCGCCCTACCCTTCTTCTGAAAAATGCGTTGACTCAGTTCCGTAATGTGTGTGGGACACTATACTCCCTCTAACGGACAAGTAAGCACACCATGGGGCAACCCCCATACACATAAGATTGACTCAACTGTATGTCAAGTAAAAGTGGATAAAGTAGAGCCGGTTTGGAGGTGTACTTTTTATTCAAAAGAAATTAAATCATACGTGTAAATAATAATTGTTTTGCTGCTATCTAAAAAAGATTGACATACAAAGCCTTTCTTTTCATACTTTTTAGGCTAAAAGTATTGTAAAAGTATTGAATAGGCCTACACAAGGTATAGTGAAGACCAAAATGACAATTAAGGACAATAAGGACAATAAAGAAAAAACATAATAAATGATCAGACATGACACCACCGGCCATAGGCCCATGCCAGCAAAGGTTATAGGACTACTCGGATATCTCAGATAACTCAAACTAGCTAGGCCTGTGGTAGAACCACAGAGATTTGACCAAGTCACACATTCTCTTCAACTAGGGCTGTAGCCTTTGGCAGTGGGAGTGCGGTTCAACTGCAGGCCGCAAGTTATTTAGAAAATCCTTAAACCATATTTCGTACACTGTCACTATGTTCGCTGCATATGTGTTCTGACCATATTGTAAGGTAATATTTATGAATTTTCCCTCTTTGATGAGGTGAAAATGCAACAGCTAGCCAGGAAATTGTAACTAAATATATTTTTACAGACAATTTACAAACATCATGCACCTCATATTTAAAAATGACATACACCTCATACTGAAATCTAATTTCAAGAACTGCACTAAACACTGCACTGAGGTTTTTGCAATTTCTGCTTCAGCTTAGATCAAATAATTGATGCTATTTGGCAAGTTACCAAACATTAAATTCATTTATTTATTTCCTTAATCATCATTTTTATGCATTTATTTTTTCAATTTGAATTTCGAACAAATTGTTATATCTCACATAGTACTTCCACATGAATGGAATTAACCATGAACCTTGACCTTTGACCATGAAACAACATGAAACATGGAAAATGAGCACAATACAGCCCATGTCCTAACCAGCCCCCTGCGTGGTGGAGGCGTCACAGGCACAGGAAGTAGGTCCTGCAGGGTCATTCACCGACGGGGAGACTGAGCAGTTGGTTTGATCTGTGGTGACTGAAGATGCACAGCTACCAGAGCTCAGGTCAGAGGAGCTCTGTTCCGCAGAGCTCTCGCTGGCAGACTGTGAGATACGGCTGTACTCACGAACAGAACAGGCACGTTCACTGTAGTTTGTCTTGAACCCCTCCTTGATGCTCTTGGAGATCGGCAGCCAATCCTTCAGAATAAAATAATACCTTAAATATCATCAGAAGCATATTGCTATAGATTCACTTCTAGGTTAAGACGGCATTGGCGCAATAGCCTGTATGTATTTTTGTAACTCCTTTCTTTTTCTTTTTTTCTTTTCTTTTTTTTATACTATTTATACTGTATGATGTGTTATATGGACCTGTGTCTGCAATAAAGCTTTACTATTATTATTTATTATTATTACCTGTTGACGTGGGGGAAATTATACATTCCTCCCCTTTTTATTATTAGGTGCTCCAGTGATGCAATTACTTATTTTAAGAACTATATACGACTTTTCACTAGAAAGAAGGCCTGTGATGTTACTCACCTCTACATTTCCATCAGCCAGGATTTTAGTTAGGTTCTTTCCAGGGTCTGGGAGAATGGGTACCAGAATGACTTTGAGCCTGCACACGAGAAGCAACATGTTCTATCATCTTTGGAAAACATCGACACAGGCTTTCTCTATTTTACAATTTTCCTTCTTTTTGTGGATAGTTGGGTTCAACTTTATTGAACAGGGCAAATACAGTACTTTAGTCTTTTAATGTTGTAAAAAAAAAACATACTATCAACGTGATAAAAAAAGATGAAACCATACGCTGTTGGTAGCTATTACTTTGACTAGTATTCAGTATGCACCTTTCGTGTCGCACAAGAATGGTGACCACGAGAAGAACCATGACTAAGAACCCCAGGGCCCAAAACACGGGGGTCCATACGGACATGGAGTCACTCGGCAAGCCTGTGCCGGACAGACACACATTCGAAAAGATTAAACTGCAATTATTCATGGCATTGTAACATCGTGGGAAGGTCTCAGACGATGACAGTCGTCGGAAAATGATAAAGCTATAACTGTAGCTACAACTCAAGCCACTAGAGGCTGCTAATGGAAAACTTGCATAGTGCAGGTTTAAGGTCTTTAATGAATACAAATTGCTTGTATTCATGCTTTAAAGACAAAATCTTAATCCTCTTCACATGATTAAACAAAATGGTATGTGGGAGAATGTAGTACTAGAGAATGTAGTACTATAACAATAAACAGACAAATGTGTGATTATTTTCCACTTGTTTTTACCTGTGCTGTTGCTTTCTCTCATGGACCCCCAGCAGACCGGTAGACTCCAGTCACTCCATAACCATGACTCTCCACAATAGAGATCTATGGTGCTCTTCACCTGCAGCTCATAGCGGTAGCGGCTGGAGGGCAGGTTGATACTGTATTCCCTCGCACTTATATTCAAGGGCATATTCTGGCCAAAATACAATGAACCACAAGGCAAAGAAGAAAAAGAAAGGATTAGGAATATAGCAGGTTTGGAGAAGGAAGATATAAATACAAATTATCTGATGACATCTGATGACGTAAACAAAAGACGATGCCTTTAAAAGACACAAACTTATGAGGGAATTGCCCTAAAGACGTAGGCAAGTCTCTAGTGCACCAAAACATAATTATACTGATACTCTTTAACCGCTAGTTGTTGGACATATGGCCGTCAAAGCAATCATTGTATTACACGGATGCATACGTTTTATTATCAGATAGACACACACATTGAAAGGTGAGTTCATAACATCATCACAATGTTTGTATGTATTCATTAAAAAAAACATTTGTTTTTACCTTCCACTCCTTTCCTATGATCCTGTGGCGAACTTGGCTCACAATACAGCCATGATTGTGGCTATAATTCCAGTAGTACCACAGGTTCGAGTCTGTACCAATTTTTACTGTCAAATTGATGGGGGCATCCAGCTTGACTGATGTTGACACAGAATACATAGATAGTTTTGGGATCACATAATACTAAACATCTTTCCAAATTAGAATCAAAAGCAAATTTGAAATGTTTTCTTGTGGTTTCCTGATTGGGATGGTTTAGCTGTTTGTCAAGTAGATTGTTTGTTGCAGCATGTGGCATGAAATGTGTTTAAATTCTGTTAAAAATAAAATATAATTTATAGATTTTATTTAAGACAAAATAAAAGTCAGTAGCCTACAGACACGTCTCGCTTTTAGAGGTACCTGGGAATCTGTCTATTAGGTAATTTTGCTGGTTCATCAGGTTTACCAGACACATTTAAAAGATTGAGGGGTGGGGGGGTGCATACCTTTATTCTTGAGAGTGTGGGTCTGCTCAAAGCTCCTGTTCAGGTGCACCAGTTTGGTGGTGAATTGATTGGATCTTTCCGATATTAGATTCACATAGGGATGATCACACCCCACGATAGTGTTATTCTCCAAGACATATGTGGCACACTCCTCGAACTCCTTATGAAACCTGAGGCTGCATCACATTTCAACAGTGAACACGTTTGAATTATAAAAACAATGTGAACGATGTTGACGATGACCAATACTTTAAAAGGCTGCAGTAGGTGTATCAGGAGGATACGTGTTGAACATGCTGTGGATCAAAACCTTAAAGGAGCTCCTTTCATTGACTTTGGTGCTGATAATCCCTCAGTTATGGCTTGACTCACCTGCTATAGAAAGTATAATTGACGTCTGGGCTGGCAGATCCATGCCACACGCAGTGAACATATTCTAAATTCAGCACCGAACAGTTCACATCTGACAAACAAGAGAGAATGAAGGGAAATAATACTTTATTTACATGTGAATTAACCTATTGGATTTAAAAGTGATGTTATAATATCTTTGCATCGACATGCACAATCAACAACAGTAAATAAAGTGTGAATTTTGTTTTCGTTTATTTATATCTAATGAATAGAATATGTAACATTTAAAAATGTATTTGGCTTAATTTGGATGTGTAGGATGGCCCTATCAGGCCCTTTAACACATGGGGTTAGTCTAATGCTTGAAATGAAGCATGTCACAGCATTGGGAGATCTATTTAAGGATTGGTTACTTTCCAACTGACATCAATCATTTAGACTGCAGCAGCAATTGCAAAAAGTGCAGTGTTCAGTACAGTTCATGAAGTTGTATTTTAGTTTGAGGTTACAGCAAATGTAGCAAAAGTAAGTCGAGGTATAAAGAATTCAATATGAGGCGCATTTCAGTCCTTAACATGATCAGTAATCATGATTGATATGATTTTATTTTGGAAATAGAAGTGACAATCTTTTGCCGAATTCTAGAATAAATGTTCACCTATGTCGTCATAAAAATAAAACGTGTGTATGGGTTGTAAGTTAAATCCACCCATGAGACACTTTCAAGCTGCTGGAAAGCCAAAGAAAACAAAACATTGAACATATTTAGTTAAAATGTTAATCACTCATAATGAAGACTTACCAGGCCGTTCTTCAGACAATACAAGGCCAGTAAGGCACAGGAGGAGCAGTCCTACAGCCATGCTTTTACCATAATAAGGTAGTCTACTTCTCAAACGGAAAGTCTCATCTGCTCTTCTCCTTTTTTTTGACGTCTCATACTTAGCTGGTTTCCTGTGAGCGGAAGCAATCGTCTATGTTCCTGAAACATGTGTGTTATAGTGCGGTTCACAAACATTACATATACTTACACAAGTTTGGATGGAACGGATAATATTATATAGATTCATAATTTGAGGAGAATCCTAACCTGTCTTTGTGTTCTATTTGACCTGTAATACATGTTTTCTCCATCTTATTTATTTTGTACTTTTTGGTATCTTTTGTAATTATTTTGTACCATGGCATAATGAAAATTGGATAATTTCTCATTTTTTTTATAAATGCATATACCACAGAATTGATCAATACTTGATCCTGATTGGTCAATAACGTTCAAAGAAATGTAAATGTCGATAAAAGCCAATAACATTATAGATGATAGGAACTTATATCAAATAATTGCTAGTAACGGCGGTATAAACCATAACTTATAACCATAAATTATTGTCTCGCGAGATTCGTCTATTTCGAAGGCTAGGCCAAGGCCACTTTTTTCGATGGAAGTGCTTAAAACCAGGAAATTAAATTAAACAAGAGTCCGTATGGCAGTGGCGGATCTAGAAAATTTGACATGGGGTGGCAAAGGGGTGGCAAGAGGTCTTGGCAGGGGGGCATGGGACGACAGTACGTGGGAATAATCCCAATACGTAAATGGCTTTTACAAAACAAGAACACTAAAATACATACATACATACATTTAAACTATTTATTGTTACAGTATCATGCCTTAACACAAACACACTACCCAAGCGTTCTTAATGCACAACATAAAAAAAGAGAGATAAAATAAGAGTAAATATTTACGTATACTACCCCTATCTAACAACAGTATACAACAGAAAAAAGGGCTCTCCAGTATAGGCCTGCTGTCTTCTCCTTTTTCGTTTCCCTCCTTCTCTTCCTCCTGTGCACCTCTCTAAATTTTCTTCACAAAAAAATTGGCAATATACCCACTTTTAGCTTTCCTTTTCATTTTGTATGCTGCTTGTCACTGTCCAGCTACTCTGGCCTGCAAGAGTCGAGATGTAAAAGCTCTGGTTAAAATCATTACATTAAAATACACTGTTGGGCAATGTACTACTTAATCACATTGTATTTTATTTTCCCAATTGTAACAAGATGTGGGGAACATACATGCAGTGACAACTAAGCTGGTGAGTGTGTTCGCGACAAAGCTTGCTTCGGCTAGTTATCTAAAAGAACAACTCTCCAGAGATGTGACTTGTCAGAAGATTGACACTGAGTATTCTCGGTACAGCTCTTTCAAAGTTACAGCTGAGTGCAAGGAAGTAGGCGAGATGTATGCGCCGCAGCTGTGGCCAGAAGGGACCTATGTAAGGTGCTTCTATGAGAATCGCAAGCCTAGGGCTGCGGTAGGGGCAGGTGTTCGAGCACCACTTGGCACAGGGATGAGTGCGCCTGAGCTTAGGGCTTCCTATGCACGATAAACAATGATAAACTGCTATGAGAGTTGTGTCTTATAACTCCCGTGGTCTGCGACTTGGACAGGGCGCTGGAGCGAGACCCCAACGCATTGTTATTGACAAACTTTGAGAATGCTGATGTGGTGTGTTTGCATGAGACTTTTAAGCTATTCAAGATCTGGACAAACTGAACACTGCATAATGATTTCCATGGGGCAGGGGAATCTACGACAGACCTAAACACCTGAATTCTGCGTGGCAGGATCCCAGGTGGTGTGGCCATATTCTGGCACAAGAAACTTGACCCATTGGTCACTGTGATCAGGTTAGATGTGGATTGGTGCATAGGAATCAAGGTGGTGCATGATAAGAATGTTTTTATAATCTTAAATGTATACACTCCATATGAATGTCACAAAAATTAAGATGAGTACTTGAATAAGCTTGCTTTTATAGGGTCTTATATAAGGGAAAGTGAGTATACATCCATATTTGTCTTGGGGGATCTGAATGCTGATATATCAGATACTAACTCACTTTTTGGTCAACACCTGACACAATTCTGCAAAGGTAACAAGGTGATTCTGTCCACTAAGGAACTACTGCCAGCTGATAGCTATACACATGTGAGTGAAGCTTGGCATACTACATCCTGGTTGGACCACTGTATATCTACATTTGATGCACATGATTGTATAGAGGATGCTGAGATCTTATATGGTATGGTCACAGTAGATCATATTCCTGTCTCTATGTTCATTAACATCAAGGGTCTACCTGAGCTTGTCTGTAATGACAGCCATAAACCAAGTGAGACGCTGGACTGGGCAAGGCTCACAGAAGATGACCTGCAATATTACAAGTTACTGACTGATGTGCACTTAAGAAATATTGAGTTACCTGTTGATGCAATTATGTGTGGGAATATCAACTGTAAGAATGTAGGTCATAATAATGACCTGTGTGCAATGTATGATAAAATTGTGAACTGTCTAGTTGATGGAAGTGAACCACTGAGAAGAAAAGTGGTGAAACAACATATTGTGAGACCAGGGTGGAATGACTATGTTCATGAAGTTCATATGGAGGCAAAAGATGCGTTTAGAAGATGGGTTTTAGCAGGCAAACCTAGGCATGGCCCAGTCTGTGAGCACAAGGTACGGACTAATGCTAGATTCAAATATGCTGTGCGTTTTATAAAAAGAAATGAGCAGACTATGAGGGCGAACTCTATGGTGAAAAAGTTACAAACTAATAATGTATATGAGTTCTGGAAGGAGGTGAAGGTGGTAAACAACAGCAAGGTGCCACTGCCTTCTAGTATTGATGGCATTACTGAACCTGAAAACATTGCAGAGCTATGGAGGAGACACTATGAGAACATTTTTAACTGTGTGAAGAGTGATGTGTTTAACATGGGTGAAATACCTCACAGTGATGGTGTAGTCATCTGGCCAGATGAAGTATGTTATGCTATTGAGAAACTTAAATTAAACAAAGCCTGCGGGCAGGATAAAATAACAGCAGAACATCTGAAATACGCTAGCCAAAGTATTTCAGTGTTACTTGCTCTATGCTTTTCTGGGTTAATGAAGCATGGCATACTTCCTGGATCCATGTTATCTGTTTTGTTGGTACCTGTAGTTAAAAATAAGACTGGTAAATTAACTAGTATAGATAACTATAGACCTATTGCACTTGCAAGTATACTATCCAAGGTACTAGAAGGGATCCTTATGGATAGGCTTACAGAATACATAGCATCAACAGATAACCAGTTTGGCTTTAAGAATAAGCATGGAACTGATCTGTGTATTTATGCACTTAAAGAAATTGTCCATAGGTACAGATCACGCAATAGCACAGTCTTCATGTGTTTCCTGGATGCGTCAAAAGCCTTTGACCGTATCAATCATGGGAAACTGTTTGTTAAACTACATGAGCGAGGTGTCCCCTCTTACCTAATTAGGATACTGCAGTTCTGGTACTCTCACCAAACTATGCATGTTAGGTGGGGGATGAGTATGTCCACACCCTTCTATGTCTCCAATGGAGTGTGGCAGGGCGGAATTCTGTCCCCGCTACTATTCAATCTGTACATGGATCATCTATCTAAAGAGCTAAAGGAGTGTAGAACTGGCTGTTTGGTAGGGGATAGCCTCATTAATCATATGCTTTACGCTGATGATTTGGTGGTACTGTCTCCCTCCAGTGCTGGCCTGCAGCAGCTTCTTAGAATATGCTCTCAATATGGCATAATGTATGATATTAAATTTAACTCAACGAAGAGTGTGGTACTGATTGCTAGAACCAAGGAGGATAGGAAGCTTGTCTCTCCTTCTTTCTCACTGGCAGGTGAACCACTAGTGGTTGTAAAGAAGGTTAAATATCTTGGACATGTGATAAGAGATGACCTCTGTGATGATGATGATATGCAGCGTCAGTGTGGTAAACTGTATGGGCAGGCAAACATGCTGGCACGCAAATTCAACATGTGTACCACTGATGTTAAAATATCGCTCTTCAAAACGAGTTGCACTCCACTGTATACTGCCCACCTGTGGTGTGATTATAGTAAAGCGAAAATGAAAAAACTTCAAGTGGCATATAATGATGCACTGAGAATTTTGCTTAAAACTCCCAGGGGGGGTAGTGCCAGTGAAATGTTTGTGACAAACAATGTGCCCACTTTTAATGCTGTTCTGAGAAATCTTATGTATAGCTTCATGTGCAGATTGACTGGGTCTTTGAACACGATTATTGTGTCTTTAACTGATGCTTCTCAGAGTGACACAAGGTACTCATCTTGCTTCTGGAAACATTGGACCCGAAGCTTGTATGTGTTTTAAATGTGTTTGTATTATAATTGTTGATGCCTCATTTGCATCCTTCTTAAATGTTTTGTATTGTTTTATAGATATATGTATGTGTATATATGTATATGTATTGTTAAGCGAAATGTTTAAATATGTCCTCAGTTGTTATTATATATATATATAGTGTTTATTCTGTACCCATGTTCACAGAAGTATTATTATAGCAGTGTTGTTATTGTACCACTATGGGGCGCTATGTTAGAACGCATGATTAGCGTCATATGTTAATGAGGGTGTGTTCACCTGATGCATATAATAATCCATGCCAAAAGGCAAGAGTTCATCGTCTCCGTCCCAACTTTTTATCTCCGAGTGCAACGTATAAGGAAGCTGCCATCCTTAGCGTCAACAGGTTATGGGCCCAGGAGTCATTCGGGGAGAAGTGTGAAGATTTATCACCGTCAGAAAGTCGCAACGAACAGCGTGCTAACGGGATAGCAAGACAAGCTAACATGGATCATCGAGGGACAAGCAGGTTGGCTCGACTGATGTTCGACGGAGATGAGAATAAGTATGAACTGTGGGAGACCAAAGTGTTAGGACATCTTCACCTATTAGGGTTAAAGAATACGATTCTAAGAGAACCAAATGGTGACGAAGAGAGAGGGGCAGACGGCAAGAAAAATGCGGATGCATATGCAGAACTAATACAACTTTTAGACGATAAAAGCCTCTCGCTAATTATGAGGGATGCGCCCGACAATGCAAGAGAGGCCCTGAAGATATTAAGGGGATACTATGCCGGGAAGGGAAAACCCCGGATAATAAACTTGTACACCGTGTTGACATCGCTTCAGAAGGCGAACAGGGAAAGTGTCACGGACTATATCATACTGGCAGAAACCGCCATCACCGCACTACGGAACGCAGGTGAAACGTTAGGCGACGGCCTACTGATAGCCATGGTCTTAAAAGGACTGCCTGAGGGGTTTAGGCCATTTGCAATACACGTGGCACATAATGATGACAATATAACATT
>OMKX01114045.1:0-12726 GCA_900302425.1 Brosme brosme | reverse complement strand
CAAAAGTCTCCTCAGTGATTTATAAAATTTGTTAAATAACTCTTCTTCTTCGAGTCCGTTGCAATCTCAGATGTCGTTCTGCCAGTATCTGGCGCAGGTCACAGCTGATGGGGTGGGTTCAGCCAGGTCCTGGGGGCTGCACTGGGGGGCGTCGCCACTTTCCAGTAGGTGGGACATTGTCTGTACTGCTCCACAGCTGCATGTGTCTTCTGTCTGGATGTTCCATGCTTTTATAAGTGCTTTGCACCTCCCCTGCTCCACTCGTAATCTGTTGAGGGTCTTCCAGGTTGGCCATGGGAGGTCGTGCCCGCTGGCGAGGCATTCAGTCGGAGTGATTCCTCTCTCCATCCAGTCATGGGCTCGTGTGTTGAGCTGGTTCCATTCATCTTTCCAGATGTTGGTCTTTGCTGTTTCTTTGGTTGTCTGGAGAGGTGGGACTGTCTGCAGGAAACTGGCTCTGGATTTCAGTCGGGGTGGAGGTGCTGTGTGTCCGTGCAGGGGGTGCCTGGTATCGGTCTCCTGTGCTCTCCGCTCGGCTTGGGCGACGATGGATCGTCTGATGTGGGGGGGGCAATGCCAGCTATGGCGTAGAAGCACGGAACTGGTGTTGTCTTTATGCATCCCGTGATAATCCGGCAGGTGTCGTTGAGGGCTGTGTCAACCAGTTTGGTGTGGCGGGTGCGGCTCCAGCTTGAGCACGCGTGTTCGGCTGTGGAGAAGCACAGGGCTAGGGCAGTTGCACGGATGGTTGGTGGATCAGCACCCCACCTAGAGTTTACCCGTTTGCGCAGGATGTTGTTGCGAGTGTTGACCTTGGCTTTGGTGTTCTGAAGGTGGGTTTTGAAAGAGAGTGTCCTGTCGAGTGTGACTCCGAGGTACACGGAGTGGGGGTGGTTGGAGAGTTTGTGGCCATCCCATGAGACGCTCAGTTCTTTTCCTGCGTCTTGATTTTTAAGATGGAAGCTGCATAGTTGGGTTTTTGATGGGTTGGGTTTCAGGTGGTTGTTATTGTAGTAGGTTGTTAGCCCTCCAAGAGATGTCTTGGAGGGCGCTTTCCAGGACAGACTTGATCTTCTGGAAGGTCTCCTGTTGGGTGGTGATGCAGAGGTCATCAGCATAGATGAATCGGCGGCATTGTGGGGGAAGTGGTTGGTCAATGGTATAGATGTTGAAAAGGAGTGGGGTCAGTACGCTGCCTTGTGGTAGGCCGTTCTTTTGGGCTTTCCATTTGCTCTTCTTGTCGCTAAGTTGAACGAAGAAGGGCCTGTTGTTGAGGAGGCTTTTAAAGACTTGGCACAGGTCGAGGTCACCAGTGGCAAAAAGTTTCCTGATCATGGTGTGGTGCTGGACAGTGTCGTAGGCAGCGGTAAGGTCTATGAAAGTTGCTCCGGTGATGAGTTTGCACTCAAAACCGTCCTCAATGTGTTGGGTGAGGTTCAGTAGCAGCCCAGCACAGGAGCGGCCAGGGCGGAAGCCAGCTTGATCTTTAGTAAGCTTGGAGTCTATAAGTGGCATAAGGCGATTGAGTAATAGCCTCTCGTAGAGCTTGTAGGTGATGCAAAGGAGGGAAATGGGTCTGTAGCTCTTTGGGGATGATGGGTCCTTTCCGGGTTTGGGAATTGCGACACTCTTGGCCTTTCTCCATACAGGTGGGATTGTTTTCTGTGCCATGCATGAGTTCAGCATTGCTAGGAGCCAGGTCTTTGCTTTAGGTCCCAGGTGCTGTATCATTTCCGCCAGTACGTCATCGATTCCTGCTGCTTTCCCAGGTTTCAGCATGCTCATTGTAGCTTCGAGTTCTTCTAGGTCGAAGGGCTTGGTGAGAGCGCTGGCTGGTTGTAGGCGGTCTGGTACCGCTGTCCGGCGGTATTCTCCTGTGGGTCTGCGCCGGTTTATGCTGCGACCCTTGCCACCAGCTGTGCTGCAACTGAGTTTGCTGTGACTGTTGTGAGCGTGGGCGGTGTGGTATGGTCTTCACCGAGGCGGCGGATTGTGGCCCATGCTGTTATTGGTCATGTTGGTGTTTTCTATCAACTCCCTCCAGACTTGCCTTCGATCTTCCCCGACTTTGTTCAACAGGATCTCTCCGACTTCCATGGTGGTGGAGGAGAAAGGCTCCTAGTGGTATACCCTGTGGTAGGCTTTCAGTAGATCTCTGGATGTTTCCGACAACCTGGGGATATACTCGGTCTGGCATCCTCTTGGTATATGTCGCCTGGCTGACCTTTTCAGCAGTTCTGTGAACATGGTATAGTTGTTGGGGTGTGGTGGAATGCTGGGGATGGAATCTTCGGTCTCCTGTTGGAATGACAGCCAGTCGGCCTTCCGCAGATTGAACCTTCTGCGGAAGGGGACGGTTGTTGCTTGGAGAACGGATCGGATGGTTATGGTGATTGGCCGGTGTTGCGTATGGGGGATAGGGTCCAGGACCTCTTTCACAGCTCTAGATGTTAGTTCGCTGCTCACAAAAACAAGATCTGGGTTATATCCTTGTTTCCATCTGGCGCTGTGGAAAGACTTTGACAGTTTGGCGTCGTGGATCAGGGTCAGGTGTTTTGACTCGAGACAGGTTTCGACTTCATCTCCATCTTGATTGTTCGCTTCATAACCCCACAATGTGCTATGGGCATTGAATTCCCCAATGCTGATGTGGTATTTCCTCTTGCATCTGTCTGGCAGTTCAGAGTGGAGGAATGGACTTTGGGGGGGGTTTATACACTGATGTGACAGAGACGTTTGGGAGGGCAACTGTGATGGTTTCCATTTGCCCTTCGGTGATGTGGGTGCAGGCCTCTTCGATCGCGAGGTTTGGTCTGCTGAATACAGCTGACCCATACTGTCTGTGTCGGATCTCGGCCACCAGCTTCATTCCAGGGACGGCTGGTCAGTGTTGTGCAGGGCTGATGTGGGTTTACTGCATGCACACTATGTCGAAGCGTTTGGCTGCTGTCGCTAGTATGTCTGCCTTGCATCTGGAGAAACCTTCAATATTGATTGAGGCGATTGACAGTGCAGGCCCCGAGGGGGGGCGAGTGTCTGTGGCGCTTCGGCATCGTCATCTAGCTAGATTGCTTGGGTAAGTATACAGATATTGGCCTTCTGGTGGTAATAATATTAGATAATAGTATCAGATTGTACCAATCAGCGTTTCCCAGGCTGCACCACGGGGAGGTTTCTGTATTAGCAGCCACGATTACACTTGTCCTTTCATCAGATAAACAACCCGATTGTCCTCCTTTACCTCAACGTTTTTTACACCGTCGCACACGCCCTCCTCCTGGCATTTTATCAAACTCCACTATTCCTCCGTTAGCTGACCAATGTAAGCCTACCTACGCTACGGTAGTGGCCAATAGCCCTCTAGCTGCAGCCGCCATACTTTTGGCTCCAGGTCCATGTGTCGGACAGACCCAATCTCCCCCCTCTCCCTTGGCTCGCGCAGGTCCTTGACGCCCCGTCCTGCACCGGAAGCGCCAACGACCCCCGTCGTTTGACCATCGTCCCGGGTTAATAATGTGTTGGGGAATGATATTGTTAGTGATGTCATCAATAATGAGGTCCCTGTATCAAACTTGTTACCTTTACAGCTCAGGTACATCATCCACCTAACTAACCTTTTTTAATTGCTCCCTTAGATGTTCCCAACGAGGGGGAGATTCAACCTGTGGCGATGGCCTGTTCACCCGTTCTAACTACCACAAAACCTAACCGGGCGGTGGCCATGATGGTACAGGGCAAGGTTATCACTGATAATCAATTGACGATAAGTAGCCCAATATCTGAGCCCATTTCACAAACTTGTATATCGCCTAACCAGGAATCACCTTTGTCCACTTCTCCTTCCACCTCACCAAATGCTAGCCAGCCCAGGATCCCCTCTCGTTGGGAACCCACTAATCATCCACATACCAACCGTAAAGCTATCATGTGGGCCCTCACGCTTAGAAAGCCCATCATCTTTTTAGGGGACTCTAACATCGCCCGCATTTCTATATTTAAACATGAGGCTATCCAAGCGGATAGCTTCCCGGGAGCAACCCTCAGACACGTCACTTTAATTTTAAATAAGATCTCGTCCCCTAAACCTGACGTGAAAATTGTTTTGCTCTCTGTGGGCATCAACAACTGCCTCAGAGAGCAAACTTCAATCAGCATCATTAAAGAAATCCTTCAGCTCATACGGGCAACGAGGTCGACTTTCCCACAGTTATAGCTTTATTTTCCTCACAGTTTCCATCAGGCTTTCAGTTTGACAGTTGCATTGCGTTAAAGCATTCAACACCTTTGTTTGGGACGCCATCGGGGATGTAGATCCCCGCTGTGGCTGTCTTTCACAGCTGTCTTTACTTAAATTCAAAACTATACACGACAATATTCATTTGACCTTGGAAACGGCGAGTGCGATGAAGCGCCACTGGATGGCCCAACTGGATTTACAGTTGGACCTGGAGGCTCAGTGCCGTCCTCTCCGTCTCCCCGCTCCAATGTCACCAACCTCTCTATGTTCGTCCTCTCCTCCTTAGAACGCGAGGTCCTTGAACGGGGCCTCACGTTCATCCCCACATCGGGACTCCCCGACCGTGATCTATTGAGGAGAGATTTACACACGTATCACCACAGCCTTAAAATACTGGATTATTTAAATACAACACCGATTTTCGTTACTTAGCTTTCACCACGCTGTCCACTTGGGAGCCAAACATGGCGTCCATTTCGTCCCCGATCCGTGACCTCATCCATCGCGACGTCTCCTCAGTCGCCGACCTTCGACCTCGGCGATCTGTAGATGAAGGCAATTTAACAGCCGATGAGAGCCTGGGTTTAAAACCCCTAACTACGAGGCAGGAGATTGTCATTAAACCGGCCGATAAAGGGGGTCAAATAGTCATCCAGGACAGGACTAATTATGTTCTGGAGGCCACCAGGCAACTGGAAAACACTGCATACTATCGCCCCCTCACTCAACTTATCCACCTGGAGACGCAGTTGCTCGTCAGGGACCTGGTCAGGGAGATGAAAGAGAAGCGTCTAATTACAACTAGACAGGCTAATTATCTCTACGGCCCGGTCTACCTCGTCCTAGGCTATTTTACCTGCTGCCCAAGATCCATAAGCCCCCCGAGAGTTGGACTGTTCCATTTCTTGTCCCCCCGGGTCGGCCTATCGTTAGCGACTGTGGCTCCGAGTCGTATCGGCCAAGCGGAGTTTGTGGATCACTATATCAACCCACTATCCCATTCCCATCTGAGTTACATTAAAGACACTTTTACTTTTGTTGAACAACTCCGCCACCTGTCTGTACCGGAACACACTTTTATTTTCTCTATTGACGTCGACTCACTGTATACTAACATCGACACGCCCCTCGGCCTGGAGTCCGTCAAACGAGCACTTCATACATCTCCGGACCCCAACCGCCCAGATCACTTTATTTTGAAGTTTTTAAAATAACCCTTACCCGGAATGATTTTCAGTTTGATAATATCTTTTATTTACAGACATGCGGTTGTGCGATGGGCAAGAAATATTATATAAATATAAACATTTACCTGGCTGATTGGGAGCAGTCGGCGTTTCTCAAGTGCCCGTTGCACCCGCTGGTTTACTTTTGTTATCTGGACGATATTTTTGATTTATGGGACAAATCAGCTTTCCTAGATTTCTTCAATATTCTTAATTCCCATCACCCACGTATTAAGTTAAAGTACACTCTCAATCTTCGTGAGATTCCATTTTTCTTTTTTTTCCATCTGCCCCCAGCAATATACGTGCCCATGTGGTGTAAGGGGTACAGTGTGGGGACCATGTCCATGGGGTTGCCGGTTTGAGTCTGACCCCGACCAAACAGATTGCGTGACATGGTAAGAAATCAAACGATATCTACTATGATGTATCTAAAAAATGACATGCACAAAAGTTGGGTTGATTGGCAGGCTTGTAGAACTCATACAATTTGTACGGGTTTCAAAGAATGGGCCAGAATTACCAATTGGTGGCGCTATAATAAAGGCTGAAAGTGCAACATTTCAACAGGCTGCCATTTAGTGTTTATTTGATATGGACATAGCAATTTCATTGGACAGACCAGATGCATTGTTTAAGTGTTTTAGCACAAGTGCTTATTCGCAACACTTGTCCATAGGCAGCTTTTGAAAAGATAGGGCAATAACATATAGGGCAATTAAAATAACAAAGAAATACAAATATAAAGAAGTCAAAGAAATACAAGCAATTTTCAATAAGGAACATAAAAAAGGCAACAGAGCAAAGGCAATATGAGCAAGCAGTAAACCAGTTAAGGACTATTCATGTGTGCACTGTTGATTAGATTTTAGCCACTGTTTGAGTCCTTTGTTAAAAGCTTTACTATTGGTCTCTAATTTTAACTCAGTGGGTAGAGAGTTCCAAAGTTTGGCCCCCTTTGCAGAGAGAGCAGACTGGCAGAAAGAAGTCTTGCATTGTGGGATGAGACAATCACCACAAGTGGATGCTCGTGTGGTCGCTCTGTGAGAGCTCTGACGCCTGATGGCCACTTCAGAAAACAGTGTTGACACATGATTATTTAAACATTTAAAAAAGAATTTTAGAATACTGAGGTTATTAAAATTTTCAAAAGTGAGAAGGTTGTGTTTCCTTAAGATGCGGCAGTGATGCCATTTCATTGGTTTTTGGTCCATGATTTGTATTGCTTGCTTGTATATGGAGACTATAGGTTCCATAGTGGTTGTGAAAGCCTGTGACCATGATGTGATGCAGTATGATAAATGAGAAAGAATCATAGCATGCTTGTATAGTTTTGCAGCTTGGTGTGACAGGTTCTTTCTGATAAGACGAAAACAGTTAAGATTTGGTTTGACCTTATTACAGATGTACTTAACCTGACTGTCAAATTTCAAATGTTTGTCTAGGATGATACCTAAGTACTTCACCTCATTCACTACTTCAGTGATTTCCTCCTTAATCCTGACCTGAAATACTTCATGATCAGGCCTGTTACGCATGGAGAAGCAAATGGACACAGTTTTTTTTACATTAAGAGTTAGGTGGGATAACTCAAGCCATGCCGAGATGTTTGATAAAGCCTGCGTCAGGTGCTCGCCTGCCAGGCCGGGTGTTTTAGTGGACACATGGATGATGGTGTCATCAGCATACATCTGGCAGTTGACACTTGGGCAGCAGTTCGGCAGGTCATTAATGTACATAGTGAACAGCAATGGACCAAGCACGGATCCTTGTGGTACACCCATGCTGTTTGCTAACATACTGGACTTCACCCCATTGACCCTAACACACTGCTGTCTACCCTCCAGATATGATTTAAGCCATTTAAGAGCTTCAGGCGCGTTGAATTGCTTTAATTTATTGAGTAGGACACTGTGGTTAACAGTGTCAAAGGCCTTTTTTAAATCCAAGAACACTGCCCCTACAACATTTCTTTTATCCAGGGAAGTTTTGATCTTCTCCAGCAGATAACAATTTGCTGATTCTGTGGAGTATTTTTGTCTAAAACCAAACTGCTGTGGATAAAGCAGTTGGTTAGACTCTTAAGTGCTCCATTAATTGCTCAGCTACAATTTTCTCTAGAACTTTTGAGACTACCGGCAGGATGGCGATAGGCCTGTAGTTACCTGCTAAGTCCCTTTCGCCTGATTTATAAACTGGAGTAATTATTGCAGTTTTCCAGCTTTCTGGGAACCTATCTGTTTGGATTGATAAGTTTACTAAGTAAGTGATTGGCTCCAACAGACAACTCTGATGTTTCTTGATAAATGCAGTATTTAAGTTATGGTTATCCTTTGCCATGGAGTTACTCATGTTTGCAATAACTTTTTTCACTTTATCCTGGGTTACTGCTTTTATATAGAAGGAGTTTGTGTGATCATGGTCAAATTCATCACAAGGTGGCTCAGTAGATTTAAAATGATTTGCTAATTCTTTCACAGACTCAATAAAGAAATTATTAAAACCATTTGCAATTGACTCATTACTAGTAGTGAGTTCATCACATACATTCAGGCAGTTTATCTTTGGGTGCTTTTGTTTACTTGAGTTGGTTAGTATGTTTATGTGTTGCCACAATTTAAAACTATTGCCATTGGCCTCTTCAATGAGTTACTGGTTACTGGCTACTGGTGTGTACAAGTACACTGTTTGCTACATTAAATCAAGATTGTTTACAAGCATAGGTTAATTTTAAGTACATTATCATTGACATTTACCTGAAAGTAGATCACATCATGGAAGGTTTATACATGGCTTTCTCTTGACAGGATTTCCCCGGCACTGCTGCGACAAGCTTCGTACGGGACAATCAAGATCGGAACGTACAACACTCTCAAAAGACTGTTTGTCACCAATCCTGAAGGTGTGTTATTTTTCCTTCAAGTAACAAGTACACAGATTACTGTGGCTACTGTGCATATGCAGGGTACCCGCAAAGTTATTAAAAGTATAAAGAAGCCTTTATCTCAAAAATGTCAATTTGAGGCCTTCAAAGGCATTAACAAGTCGTACATATCATTTGCATACGTCTTAAATATTTGTTTTGACGGTCGGGAGAGGAGAAATAACAAACCCTAAACCAATAGTATGTCCAACTTTTATGCATTTTATGTGACAGATATTTCTATGCCTCCAGCGGCATGCAAAAGCTGTGTTGTAACTATTATCAACTAACTATTATCACTGGCACGATAACTTGTTGTCAGAAAAGCAGCACTGCTGGGATAAACGGACAGAATAAGAACAAAGAACAATACAAATATATGTATAGACTCCAGATTGAGAACTGTCATTTACACTAAAGTGGTATTAAAAAGGTATAGAAATGTCTTACCTTGAACTGGTTGAAACCTGCAGTTATCCTTATATTTATATAAGGAAAGTAAATGTTGGCTCTCTGGAAACCTGTCTGGTGGAGAATGGAAACAAAGCACAGCTTACTGCTTGGGTGGCTGTTGACAATCTTGACAAGCTCTCACAGGATGTTTGCACGACCTAGATGATCGCTGCTTGTTGATTTGCGTGCTGCTTAGTCTCACAAATCAGACTAACTAAAGTATGATGGCCTCAATTCTGGGTAAACAGGGTGGTTTCAATTTCTTTCACCTCATATTCGATTAGACGAATCATGGTGCTGGATGTGGGGATCTGTAATCTGTAAAAAGTTGGCTAACACAACTGTAATTCAACACCTGGCCACTGTAGAAATCCACTTCTGAAAGCTTCAGCCACTCGTGCAAATCAGTTTTCTTCGGTAGAATATCTCTGTAACAAAACAGGAAAGGAGGCGTAACTCCGGCCCTTGCAGTTTCTGGTTTGCGATCGAGGCTCCGTGCGGTCTCCCCCCTGAAGTTCTGCTATAGGGTTTGTAAATCAGAATGCATCATGGGATTTTTGGTTGACGATACTCCGCCATATTGAGAGGACTCAAGAGAGTTGTAGTATGGTCAAATCCTAAATAAACGTAAATCTACCGTTACCTAGGCCATTGTTTTGCCACGTCTCCCGGGAGAAATGCTGTGGTAGAAGTAATTACTAAACAATGACCAAACAATGACTACCAACACAATAACTTACATTCCAATGCTACTATGCTTCCAAAATGGAGACAGCCATTGTGGTGTGACGTCGCGATGTACAAGTCCATAACACAGTAGAGCTGCTGGATCTCATATTGGGTGCTGCTTGACAAACTGACTTTCCAGAGCCAAAACCTCTTGGCTTATTCTGCTGGCGCTGTATATGAGAAGGAACAAGGTGCAGCAAGGCTACTGCACAGAGGAAGCATTGGTCTGTGGGTCTTGTCTCTGGTTCATTATGACACGATAGTGGAAACCATAAAGGACGGCCCCCTGAGATAATGAGGAGGGTTGAATGGTGGTTTTCAGTGTAAGCATACTCACGAAAACCACGGCCTGAGTATTTCCTTTTTGATTGGATTCAGTGTGGTGTTTGCACTAAATCCTGCATGGTTTTGAGTTGGAAGTTGGAAAGAGGATGGAGAATTTGTTCTAAGCAAGAAAAGAGTAACTATTATTTCATCAACAATTAGGACAAAATGTCATGCCCATGATTAAAAAACACCACAGAATGTCATCAGTGATGTTCTCTCTGTTTGGACAACATATGCTAATGTTTGCATGTTCTGTCTCACTATATAGTTGTTTGCTCAGAAGGTTGTGGTAGAGGGGTGGTGTTTATCAGTGTGGCTCCATGATGGTGCTATTTAAAAACTGGTGTGGGTTCCTTCTTTTACACTACTTGTATAATCTACATTGGCCACTAGAGGGGGCTACCGTTCCACCATTTTTGTGCACATGATGGTCATCCTAATCATAACATATAAAAAACCTTCTATTTAAACACTGTTTTCATATTTCCATTTAAAATTGCCTGATTTGGAAGAATGTAATCTTCATGGGGAGTGAGTGTGTGTACATGTGCGCACCTTGGCTAAAAGAGTATCCGGTGTCTTCCCTGGCAGATGAAACCATGGTGATCAACGTGTTCTGTGGGGTCGTTTCCGGAGTGCTGTCGTCGTCCATGGCCAATCCAACTGACGTCCTCAAGGTCATTCTCATTACATTTACAAACGGCAGTGTAGGGGAATGGGAGGATACTTGGACTGTTACACTGTGGTAGTTTCCAATTGATGAACAGTTAAAAACGTCAGACGGTATGCTAGAAAGAGTTGTCTAATTATGTGTTGTGTGAGGTTCTTTAGTGCTTTCCAGTTTCTTTGATTGCAACATATTTCATTACGTAAAAAGCTACTGGTGGTATAATTTGGTTATAACTATTGATATTGATGAATCGATTAATCATATTAATGATGATTAATTAATATCGCTGCATCCAAAGTGTTGTTTTCACGTGCATGTTATTCGTTTTAACTTTATAATTACCACTTATGTATTTGACTGCATCCTCAATGATCACCATGTGCTCTGACTAACCGTTTCAGATCCGCATGCAGGCCCAGGGCAGCTTGCTCCAAGGTAGCATGATCTCCAACTTCGTCAACATTTACCAGACGGAAGGCACCAGAGGGCTGTGGAGAGTAAGTTGGGTTTGGGATCATATCTCGAAACAAACGCATCGGAAATCAAACACAATCCAATATTTAAACCTACATGGAACTGGAATCATGACATGTGGTCACATGGGCATTCCCTTCTCCCCAGGGGGTGATTCCCACAGCCCAACGGGCCGCCATCGTTGTCGGAGTGGAACTTCCTGTCTATGACATCACAAAGAAGCACCTCATTAGCTCAGGCACGATGGGAGATACCATTTTGACGCATTTCATGTAAGTAATTTCTCTGGTGTCCTGTGTTCTACTGCTGATCTTCCAGTGTTAACCGTTTATGAACCAGGAGGCGGAGAATTCAATCTATACTATTTATTCCTGCAATTTCAACTGTGCATATCATTCCTGAGAGTGTTGAGTTGTTGCAATGATGTTGTACCAAACATTGTTCAATCAATTTGTTTCAAAATATAAATAATTGGTTAAAATAGCGTCTTGAGCCACATTTTTAGACATTCATTCTTCACTTCAATAAGTGTACTTGCGTCATGGGCTCCGGTTTGCATCCGTGTCACCACAGTTCCAGCTTCACCTGCGGCCTGGCGGGGGCGGTGGCGTCCAACCCGGTGGACGTGGTGCGCACGCGCATGATGAACCAGCGCGCCCTGTCCGGGGGGCCCGCCTACAAGGGCACGCTGGACGGCGTGATGCAGACGTGGAAGAACGAGGGCTTCTTCGCACTCTACAAGGGCTTCTGGCCCAACTGGCTGAGACTGGGCCCGTGGAACATCATCGTATCCTTGACAACGCAGGGCTCACAGCCTAAAGGGGTGCGGCTTTGAAGCATTTCGTTGGTAGGCTGGGGAAGGGATTCCCTCTAGCTTTGTTTTCTAATGTGTGGTCTAACGGGACAGGCATGGAGGCAGATTTGAAGTACTTCTTAGACCCTCTTTATTTCTTTAAACTTGATTAATGCTTTTCTTCGGAAATGTTTTTCTTTTTTTCTATAAATAATAATGACAATATTAGTAATGACAATAATGTGTATGTTTATATTTATATATATATATAATGTGATTATTTTGATGTAACGTCACAATCAGTAAGATGCAGCCCCTCCCAGTTGCTAGGCGGGGAACTTTCCGAATTCAAAAAACTCAATAACAGCGATGTGTCCACTCTAATTGGCTGTGCAACTGTGTGACTCAAACTAGCGTAGCCAGGCTGGCTGGGTGGGGCGAATGGGAGGGCTGAATGGGAGTGGTTTTGGGAGTGTCAGAGAGACTCTTGTTAACAAAGGGAGAGGTACGGGCCGGCCAGACCTTTCTTTTTATCTATGTAAGTTATAAGATGTGATTTTATTGATAACATTATTTAAATCATTATCGATCAGCATTGACTACTGATATGTCAAGGTAGTTTAAAGCTTCGAGCTAGTTTAAATGTCACACATTGCGACAATTAAAAAACAATCTATATTTAGCATCTCCGTTTAGTTTAGATTCTTACAGACGAGGTTTCACCATCGGAAATGCGCTACGTATTATGACATCATGACCTTAACGGCGCGCCCCAGTTCTTCATCACCTTCGAGCAGCTGAAACAGATGCCCTTGTAACGCCGGCCGGCGGCGGGACACTTCCTTTTTAACCATGAAGCGCGACTGTTTGTTAACGTGGTGGGTGCGTGTGTAG
>OMKX01114022.1:5807-19618 GCA_900302425.1 Brosme brosme | reverse complement strand
AAACAAAGTAAGTACAATATTAATATAAACTATTAAACCCGGGCCCTGCGTCGCTCTGCTCGTCCACAGGTGTGTTGTAAACGTGTATGTAAACCCAGCGTTTCAGCAGGAATTCAAACACTATATATATATATATTTAAAAAAATAAATCATTTGGGCTGAGCGTTCTAGGAAGGAGGAGGCGTGTTATCCCCATGGTTACGACTCACAGCAACTTTGTGATACTTTTATAGTACTACTGTCCTTGTGTATGAGCGTTATGAGCGATGTATATGAAATGCGCCCCACACCACGGGGTGAGACTGAGCTTCACCCTCACTCGGACATCAGGACAAACCGCTGCTCAGACGGAGCCCCACACCTCCACACACAATGCAGCGTTGTGCTGAGCAGCCCAGCCCTCTCCCGGACGCCATCATCCAAATCAAAGGCAATCAAACGAGCTCCACACGTCCACACACTAAAGACTTTCAAACTCCTCTGAGATTTGCTTTTCTTTCATCATTCCCTTGAATGTACATCACATCTTTTGACTCTGGTTCTGTCTCTTCGTGTTGTGTCATGCTCCTCCATGTTTTTATTTTTAATTTGTCGAGCACGTGTAGTGAAGCAGGGTCAGATTGACCTAACATACTGCTGTCAAGTCAAATAGCGACCGGAACGATAGAGGGAGATATCTATTGATAGACATTTTATGTCCCTCGTCCCCCAATATACATGGTCACATGGAACAGCCCTAGTAGCATCATGCTAACAGCAGGCATGGTGGCCAGCAGCCCCCTGGTCAACAAGAAGGCACATGAATTAGACGTGATGAGATTAGACCACTGCAACACAAGCATACATGTCAATGGCTAGATCTGACATGTGCATATGTCCACTAACTTAGCCCAGCTGTTTCTTGCTACAGCGCCTTAACCAACTCATCGTTATGGGCTATTAATTAGCACACACACACACACACACACACACACACACACACACACACACACAGATCATAATGTCAAATGATTATCACAAGAGCAGATTGCAAGACGTGATAAACAAAAGCCATTTTAAAACCGCCCATTTCGCTTGGAAATCCAATCACCAAATAAAGACTGCTTTCTGGCTCTTTAACGCCATTACAGAGATGGAACAAGATGGCACTATATGCAATATAAATTTATAATAATGAAAGACAGGCTTGGTTACAATTGTCATTTAAATGTTATTTGAGATCCCATTAAATAAAATAAACCTCAATACAAATGTGTATGTAATGAACGACGTGATACCGAGGACAACATTAGTCTTTACTCCACAATGAGGTTTAGGGGTGTAAGAATTAAATAAAACACATCAGAGAATCAGCCGAAAACCACAGGTCTGAACCAATTCTGGTGAGATAATCATAATAAATGCACACAGCCTTGAGTTTCTGAACATTTCTCAAGTGGCCTAACAGTCACCTGTGCCTCTAAAGTGTGTGCAGTGCAGTGTGAAAAACTTGAAATGCTACAATTAAGGACACATGTGCAGGGCTGTACAGTGCGACAGCTTTGAAAAGGCATATGCTATTGAAAAGGATTGTGTGCGACGAGAAATATTTATCAACTGTAATGCGCATCTCTACAATTCAGCGTTCAATTCTGCAAATCGTGGGAAAAGTATGTTAGAAGGGTCTACTGTCCGTTCCAATGCAACTACTACAAACCTCATTTCCTGGTGATCGCCATGACCAGCACTACTGCGAACAGCTGGCATAGAAGCAGGATATTGAACTAGTCAGACCCAAAGCCAAACTGAAAAGGTAATTTTCGGTAGTTAATATCGCTGCCTCAACCAGCCAGAATGATGGCAACCCGGAAACAAGACGTCAAGGATTATACTTTCTCTTCAACAGATATTCACGCTCTGAATTAGTGAGGTGACGGTGAGGTGAAGACGGATCCCGGTGTGAGTCCGTCTGTCTAGCGGTGTTGATCGGCCCAGGAGACGGGCAGCAGCAACCCTCTCTATAGCGCCACCGTTTGGTTAATAGTTCTACACTATAGGCGAATTATGAAGTACGCTGCCCTAAACAACAGCCCTAATAAAATCCAATTCAACTGGATACGTCGGCTCATTGAAGACCGGAATTGTTGGACAGCAATAACATCACACTCCTGCTGTTGGTTAGTTGAAGTGTCATAATGCTGTTTGCGTCTACATTATTTTTAAGAAATTCAATGAAAGAATTACACCAAATAATGATGTACCATGACGTTTAACACATTATCTTTATATATTGTTACCTGCCCCATGCTGATACTCCATGTCCTGCATGTTTTCATGGATTACACTGTTTCTCACCGTCTCCCCTATCCCTTATGTCACATAAAAAGATTTGTAGCTTTTTGCCTACCCCTCTTGTTATTTATTTCAATATAATTATTGTTATTACGAGAATAATTATTATGATTCATTTGCTTTCCTTCAACATTCAAGGAGTGGCAACGGTGTATTTCTCAAATTGTGTTTAACGGTCCACATGTGTACTACTAAATTAGTATTTGTGCTCCTGAAATCTTTAGCTTGTGAGCAGCTTTGCTACAACCTAGTCAGGTTAGCGTAAGCCCTGAGGGGGTAGCACCACCATGCATCGGGCGTGGTATCGACAGCTCCCCACACTGCCTCCTGCACAACAATACATATCCCAAACCTACATGAAACATGAAGTCCTTCTCTGGCTAAACCTTGCTTGACCCACGTCTGATATTCTACTACTGTGCATTTTTGCATGTGCTACATTTCAAGCAAATGATAAAGAATGCGACGTCTGTCCTTTTGCAATCAACATCCTCTTTCCAGGAAACATTTTAAGAATAATCAAGTTTGCAGTGTCAGGTCTGGGTGCAGACAACCATCAACCAGCAGGGCGAAAGCAGCCGCCAACCCCTGAAGGAGCACAGAGGTGGTTTTCTTTCAACCATTTCCTGTTTACTACATCCCCTTCAAGAGAAGGCGTAGAGCTGGTAACAACAAATAGCCATCTAGCTAAGAGGTAACATGCAACCAATCTCTAGCTGTCTACTATCTAGCCAAGAGGCAAATACAACCAATGCAATCTCATCATACAAATAGTCAACATATCTCTTGGTATGGAATCAAATGGATTGGAAACAATTATACACAGCGAACTCAGAACAGTGCTGGATGGTTGTAGTGTGTTAGTTAAACTGTGTGTCGCCAAAAAATCATAGTGAATTATGTAGTTCAGTGTAGTGATGGGATGAGAGGATATACAGATAAAACCGTACTTTTCAGAAAAAAAAGCTGCAGTTTGTATCCCGATTTTACGAACCAAAACCATTGCTGCGGCATATTTTCCGGAGCAGCTCATAGGTAGATTTTGCAAACACAAGACTTCAAAGAAAGAACTCTGCACCGTTTTCAGTGATTTGCGTTTGAGTGATCAAACATGAGGTAACTAATGCATTCACTATGTAAAGCCCATGTGCTCATCTACATTAGAGGTTTGCTAGTAAAAGATAACCATTGGAAATCAACATTGGCATCACTTCATAACAGACTAGAAAACCAGGAAGAGCGTTTTCCACAATGTGCTCTCAGTCCATGAACGGTAATTCAAAGCCTCTGCGTCTAAATGAATTGCTTTCAAAATAAAACATGCCTTGTTTACCAAATCTGTCAAAAAGTTCTGGGTTTTACTAAAGCTTGAATGGCATTATCTCCAACTACTCACCGACACTAACATTGCCACTGCCAGCATTGGGCGGTATATGTCAGTATTTGGGCTGTGGGCAAAGATGCGAAGTAAGATTTCGCTTATACTACAGAGTGCTTATTTATGGTATTCTGAAACATACAACAGTTCACTAATCCAGTATTATTTATATACCGTATTTTTCGAAAATAAAGCCGCATTTTCTATAAGCGAGTTATTGTTCATAAAATCGGAACACAAGCCGCAGCTTTATTTTGAAACATACGGTAAATACATGTCCTTTAAATATCTTGATCTTGCCTGTCAAAGATTCACCTATATTTGTATGATTAACAGAAAGTCCCAGCTGCAGGCCACATTGCCAAATTACCACAGGGATCAAAGAAACTATTTAGCTTTTAGTGTATGCTTTTATGCCTCATATTACCAACACAAACATACTAAAGTGACAGAGCCCTTAGCATTATGTATATGACACAGTAATGTGTAACAAATGCAGCCCTGTCTAGCTACGGATCCTACAGAGTCTATATAGGCCAAAGGTCCAAAAGGCAACAGGCCTGGGTGGTAAAATCTGAGTTCTGAGCTGTTGTTGCTAATGATCTACCAGCCCTACATAGGTCACTAGGTCTGTTAACGCTGTTGACCCACCTGCCTCTACAGTTTCACTTTGCAATACATTAACGTACCCAAACAGCAGCCCTCCCAGTCTGATTGGGAGACGGAAGGAGAAAGGGAGACAAGGTACAGCCCACGGGAAAGAGACAGTGAGAGTGGGAAAGTGAGTGAGACAGAGACTGTTTCAGAGAGAACGAAAGAGGGCGAGCTCCAGGAAATGTGGGTTCTTTCCACATGAAGGTATCGCCTCCTCTGGTAGGCAGCTATACCCCTCCCGGCAGGTTAACCTCATCAGCCACAGTCACTATTGTGTCACCAACACCTGTTGGCATTCAGAGCTCTGCCGGTGGCTGTAACAGTCCCTGTCCTTTACTAGGTTACAGAGAAGGAACAGTGCTTTTATAGTTTTTGGTACACAAGCAGTTTTTTATTAATCATTTTACCGTAAAAGGCATTAACAGGCAATATATCCAAGGGCTGCCTTGTTGCCTTACAAAAAGCGACAAAACCAACATTTTCCACATACTGTGGACATCCGTGTGAAATAAACCATTACCAGTCCAGTACCGTGTGTACATGGCACCACTAGCTGTGAGAGGACGCACTGAAGGGGAGGCTTACATTTTGACGTGCCGCTGTTCGACGTCTACTCGGGCCACCTCCTCTTCCTCCAGGTCCGAGTCTCCACCGGAACTGCTCTCCGTCACGTCCGAGTCAAAGGCGCTCTCCGTGGCACGCAGGTTGGCTGAGCCGCTCAGACACAGCCTCTCCAGCTCCGTGGGCATGGCCCCGGCCTTCAGGAAGCGGCCCAGGCTGTCCCTGCCGACCGCCGCCTGGCGCCCAGTCCTCCACGACGCCGTGGAGGGGGACACTTCCTGTCTGCGTCCAGGGCCCACCAGTCGGCTCAGCGCCGAGCCCAGGAAACCGCCCAGCTGCTGCTGGACATGTCGCTCCACCTGCTTCGCCTGCACCACCTGCAGCCGCTTTCGGAGGCGCCGCAAACGGCTCTCGATCTGTGCCTGGCGGCTGCTGGTGAGCAGGGTGCGCTCTCTGATCTGGGAGTCCAGGATGTCAAGAGAGTAGGGAGGAGGCTGGGAGACAGAAGATGGAGGAGGAGGCTGCAGCAACACGGGTGAGCTCTGCTGGCTGCCACCTGGCCTCTCTCCATCTGCTTGTTGCGGGCAAGTTGAGGAGATGTGTGAACTCTCCTCCTCTGCATTCATGTGTTCGTTGGGACCACCAAGCCCAAAGGCAGGTGGGGAGGGAGGCTGTGCTGGTGGGGGGTCAGGGCTGTTACCATCTGTGGTGAGAGAGACCCTGGAGGAATGTGCCTGATGATGTCTGAGGGTTCTGATGGTGGGGGTGCTGTCTGAGTCTAGGGAGAGATTCTGGGGGTCCGAGGTGGCAGAGGCAGAGGGTTTGCCTCCGTTGACCGCCACCATACAGCCCGAGGTGGGCATGGTGGCCAGCTTCTTGGCAAGGCCGTTGACAGGAGCCATGGGCTGGCTGCCGCCGTTGGTGTTAGCGCTCATCAGGCTCTTGAGCTGACCGCCAGAGAGCTCGAAGGTCTGCTTCTTCCTTAGCAGGAAGTCTCCCCCTCCGTTGAGCAAGGAGCTGGGCAGGATGCCGTGACTTTTCAACACAGACTGTTTGATGAGGATTTCTTGCAGTGCAATGGATTCCTTAGACGACGGGACGGGCGTCACATCAGAGCACAGGTAGGAGGCCACCAGCGGCTGGAGCTTGCCCAGGCTGGGCGTCTGGGCCGGGGTGTCGACCTGCTGCTGGCTCTGCTGCTCCTGGAGAGCGCGCTCGTCAGAGGCCTTGCGCCTAGCCGGCCCGCTGCTGTGGAGGAGAAGGTTGCTGGAGTTGGGGTGGTTCTCTGAGCTGCCCGGGGAGAGGCTGGAGGACGGGGCAGCCAGTTTGAAGCGGATGTGGTGAGCTTCGGCTGGGGCGTCGGTGAGAGCGGGCGCCATCGCAGCCATGCAGTGCAGAGGGACGGGCACCGTGGCCTGCTCCACACCACCCGCTTACAGCCCCGCCAGAAGACAGCCTGGACCAACCACACAGGTAGAGAGAGAACTGCATTAACACACGGGTCCAGAGAGAACCGCCCACACACCACCAGCACCCCCATCCCCAACAGGTAGAGAGAGAATGACATTAACAGAAAGTCAGAGAACGGCATAAACTGATCGGTAAAGAGAGAAAATGTACACACAAAAAGCCAACTTTAAAAGATACCTGATGAAGCTACGGACGTCTCAAGTAAATACTATTGAGATATAAAAAAATGACATGAGAGATTATGTGTGCTAATATAGCAACCGTTTCCAGAAAGCCCCGTCTGTGTTGTGGAGTGAAACATAACTGGAACTCGCGTACCATCTGAAATCAGCAGGCAAGTTCAGTTTTTGCATTTAGTCTTATCTACTAGTACTAGACGAACAAAGACTTGATGTATGTTTACTCATCAATATTTGAGATGACTACAGCAACTGGAAGATTATCGAGATAACCCTGGCCAGTATGGTAAGTGTTTTATTTTAACTATAATAGCAATATGCAGTGTGGCCTGTACTTAAGCTTGATGGGAGTCAGACATTGATTGAAAATGGAGAGCTAAAGTGATTGTCCAGCCCTAATATATTCTAAAGGCCAATATATTGAGATGGTGGTGACTCAGTGACATTTTGTTGACCTGCTTGCCGCTACGTTGCTAAAAGTGATACTGCAGAGGCATCAGGAAACAAAAGGCAGGTAAACTGGTGTAAATGTTTATCCAAACCAGACTCCCAACTGCTGTACTGCAGTGACCTTGGGCTGAGAAGTGTCAAGTCTGATGGAACAATAATCACATCATACAGCCACAGTCAACGCCTTAGTTGCGATTACTCTGAACACTCCTCAAATATGATTCTTACGTTTAAATTCTAGCTGCTGGTGGGCGATGCACGCAAAGCAAATCATCCCACCCTATTGGCCTACATGTGTCCGTGTGATGCAGGGTTCCACGTAGGGCGTGTGATTACATGGATTTGGGCCTGCTGCAAGTACACATGATGTCACCCTTCATCCCCTTGTAATTTCAGATGTACACAACAACGCCTGTACGTGCTGTCAAACATTTGCCTTTCTACGTGGATCACACAGGTTCGCGGTGTGTGGGGGGACTGGTATCTGAATTCGGATGGGTGTATTTGCAGCTTGACCGAGTGCTTCGTCCTGGATGTCTTCAGGATGAATAGGGGGCTCAGTGCTCCACCGCAGCGCGCACAACGCCATGTTGGTATTTCCCAAGGATTATGCAATCTATCCACCTAAACCGCTTGATCAAACCCACCCGGTTCGTTGGTAGAAATTACGCTCGAATGAAACCCCACTACGTATTTTTTTAATACGCATAATTGACCGTAGTATGGCGTAACGTTACATGTAACAATCCAACGACTGTTGCACAATAGCGACACAAATGTACAGAGCTTAACACCGTCCATTCGCAGTCAACAAAACAGTGCCGCTGTTTACTTTAATGCTTGTATATTCCAGTAAACACCGCGCTTCTGGTGGCACTGAGTATTACGTGTCACCGAGTATTGGATTTGGCCAAGCATTCTCGGTAGCTTTTGTCGAGGTGAATAATACACAGGTTGAAGATCAGCCGTGAAATTGCTTAGTGTGTTCGGCGAGCTATATGATTATAAGACACTTAATGCGGACAACATATGTGTATAAGCATGTCACCTAATACACCGCGTGTAGATAAAGCGCTTGTTTCGTGGCTAACGATAGCCCCAGAAAGCTGCTAATGTGAGAAACGCACCCTGCTAACTAACTAGCATGCAGAACCCAACAACACAATTATCACATAAAGCTACACACAACCAGTACAATTGGTGTGTTGTTCGGCCGCAATGTCGTTATATTTCGATGTAGGATATTCGCTGTAGCGTTTCATTGAGTCTAGTGAACAAAGTACCACTAAAACACTGCAAGTCGAGCCCATTTTGACCATCGCAAAATATAAAGAAGGAATTCGGAGCTTGCCAATTCATAATAGCGTCTCGCGCATTGCATCGGTGCAGTTACATCTCAACATGTTAACCGACCAGTGGTGTCATTTGATTATTAAGACTCATAATAGGAAATCATCACAACTTATTTCAATCAACGACTAGTACGTAGTAGCGACATAGTAGACTAGCCTTTCAATGACCGGAATGGAATTGTTGCTCTGGGCATAGCGCATAACACATTTACCGCAATGATACCGTGCATGTGTTGGTTGACAATGTGGTAGTGTAGAAATGTGAAACATATGTGAAAATGAGATGAGTTAAGAGTAAGCCCTTGCCTCGCTGCTAGATCGCTAACAAAGAAAAAGGAGGAACCTACCACGTGACGAGGTTGCACTATCCGAGGGAATTTCGCTAACAATCCCCCGCAGTTTAAGTGAAAAAACAAGAATATCGGCAACAAAATGCGTCTTCCTTCGATCGATTGGCCATTAATTAATCCAAGAAGGCAGAAGATCGCAGAACACCCCTGGTATACGAAGCAGCTCTGGGTTCGTTCCGGAATCGCGCAATGGGCGAATCACCGAACTACACCTCGTCCCCCTCGTCGGTGAACCGAAAATAAGACAAGGCCCGGAAATGTGTATATCCACCGAATTATTTCAGATGTGGTATATTTGAAATTATATTTTGACGAAAAGTCAAACACCCCGAAAGGCGAGCGTAATCCAGACGGTGGTTTATCGCGAGTCTTTTTTTTCTCGTTTTAGGGAGAGACGCTTAGAAAATGGCGGCTAGCTCCTCTCCCTCGGATTTGAGTCTGACAAACATAGAAGTGCTGTGTGTGTGTGTGTGTGTGTGTGTGTGTGTCTGTGTGTGTGTGTATGTGTCTGAGCGTGCGTGTTGCTTGCATGTAGGCGGGAGTCATTTCACGTTCTCACCACTAGAGTAAAGGGCCGATAAGAAACAGAATAAAACCCAAAAGAAGATGCCACAGGAGGGCATTGTCTTCCAAAAGATGAATGTGGTTATGCTTTAGCCAACAACAAAAACATAACCAGTTAAGCATATAAACCCGTATATAACACCACAGCCAATAGAGTACATGAACAATGTTGTTTTTGATCTGCCAAATGTAAAAAAAAGTATCTAATACTAATAGCAAATTATTTAATAATATCTCTTGATTGGACAGTATTTTTATTTTAACTACTATTAAGTTTGGGTTCGATTTAGTTTGAATGCGTGTAAAATGCTCTCTCATGTTGCATTGTAACAGACAACACCCTCAAGGAAATGGGCAGAAGGAGGGGTTGAAAGACTGCGCTGCTCAGAGGAACAGGATCAGCCACCATTACACCAACACTCTCACATTACAACCACCGGCCACTTGGCGGAGCTCTTTCACAGGCGTGGACTAATAGCTTCCCCACTTTTGTATACAAATACCAGGTAATATTTAAATGTTGGTATTGCAACGTAACATAACTGCAATAAAATATAATGGCTATACTCAAAAAATAAGTTATTAATATTATTTATGTATATACATTGAAATAGATTCAGAATTTTCAGTTGTTCATTTATGTTGTTGGTATGCCTTAGATCAGGTACTTGAACAGTAAAATATGGGATGGGACATACATTAGTGTGGAGATTGATGAATTATCATGTAATATATTTTTGAATGCTGCAAACTTAAGTTAAAGGAAAATAGGAGTCTGGGTTAAAACACGATGGTTACGGTCTCTCCTGGCTTTGCTGAAACATCTTTCACCAATCTAATTCTTTAAAATGACTTCCTTGTATCGATTATGCCGAAGAACATTTAGCGTAAGCTCTACCTATAAATGTAAACAATAGCAATAGAACACTTTCTGTCATTTGGAATCAATGCTAGTCACGTCAGTACTACGGCAAATGTGTTGGGTTGATTATGAACCAAAGAAAATCCTTGTAGACTGAAATTCGACCTACTCTTCGAATAATTAATTAGTTGATGAGGGAAAAAAACACATTATCTCTAGATTAACTTCATAGATATTTTACAGCTCTAGCCAGCAAATAAAATGGTTTAACCAATCACAATCAGGTATCTTTGTAATAGTCACCATGGACACTGTACAAGTTGTAGGACATGGCGGATGCAACAGCCCATTTCCGTTTCTCAACACAGTGTTTTTACTGCATCCATAGAGGTAAACTACATCATAGACCCATAAGTATCGCTATCTGTTTTATGTATGGATCATTCCTCACGATAGCAGACGGCACTACAAGCCAATGTTTACTTGCACCTCGGTATGTGAATATAGGTTTCTTTTGATAACATGACGTGTGCCCTTGTATCACAACAGTTTCGTTTTAGGTAACAACTTTCAACGAAAGAGTAATGGCTGACTTTCAGTTATCGGACAGGGAAATTACCTACAAAACGACCGTCTCCAGACCAAGTATGTATTAAAGAATGCACACCCACCACTTCTCATACTCCCCTCATCTGCCCACAGCCATTCGCTATACTATTTCACACTTGGATTAAAAAGTGAAACTAAAAAGAAAAAGTATAATTGAAGCCTCTTCATACATAGGGTATTTTGGTGAAGGGACGGAGCATAAACTCATCTTCACAAGGCTGTATAGGTTGAGTAATCCATCTGTCATTTTCGCCGGCTTGATTATTATTAGAAAATACCGCAAATTTGCGTCCCGACTGATGTAAAATTAGCCTGGGAACCAGACGAATCTTGGGAGCTCATGTTTCATTTGCTCTGCAGATAAGGTCTGGCTCTCATCCCATACAAAAATATTTCTGCCCGGTATAACATAGACCGACCAATCACAAGCTTTTATCTAGCATGAGGCGGGATAAATGCTATGACGGTGTAGAGGAGCACCTTAGAGGCATTTTGAACAACAACAAAGATGGCTGCCGCTGATGTAGATCAGTCTGTTGATTCCGCTATCGAGACAGTATTAAACGAACTGGATGGCATATTTTCACTAAAAGAAAGCACTTCAAGCTTTTGCTTGAGAAGAAAGATGTTTTTTCTCCTCTTTCACCTGTTTCGTAGCTATGATAGGTTGTAGGCCTATCCAATTGCGTCCAGAGGCAATTTGGCCTGCGCCCGTAGGTGGCGCCCTATGGAAAACTAAAATGAATGAAGAGCTTCCAGACTAAGGTAAAACATCTTTGGAGCGACAATTTCATCCGCGTTTTGTTTTGTTTTCCTTTTTAAAAGGATCCTCAAGCAGACAACCTGAGATTTTTCTTTTCTCGTCCCTTTTAACAAAATGCTACAACACCGACGTTTTTGGTGTGGCAGTAGTTTGGAGGCAAGTAAATGTTCAGTTAGGACTAGCAGTCTCCATTAGTTCCAGTTCAAAGTTGTGATACGGGAGTTTGACTTCCTGCCTTCAAGTCTGAGTCTATTAAACCATACAATTATTAAAACAGAAATACATTTGTTGAGTAAAATATATTTGAAATATTATATGTATTCATAATCATGTTATTTCTAACACAATACAGCCTGCATTTGTGCTTGTCCCTCCAGCCCCCCAACAAATGGATTAATAACACTTTTCTCCTTGGGAGACATCGACCAACCATCTGACCAACCGACCAGAGTGTCAGCCAGAGTTTGTGAAAGTTTGTACAACACAACTGTGAATGGATACCTGCGTTTTCAAAATGTCTCATCACAAAGACCAAAGCGCTACTGCTACTGGTTATGTTAAGCAGATGCTGTCATGCTGGCATAATGGGCACTACAAAGTCATTTTGACACATAAAAGACATTCAAGACAAATCATTAGGAGTTAATACAAACTAAACTGTTCACCGTGTGCATGTACGTGCTGGTCTGTATACGCTAGTCAACCTTATTATCAGAAATACATTAGTATACAAATGGACCACCCTTCAGACTGAACTCACTTGCTCTGCTCAACAACCACAGCTGATAATATTGATAAATTTACATAGAGCAACTCCATGAGATTTATCCAACAATAACACTATACCTTAGATGTCATCACTGAAAATCTCCATCCGGCCATCCAAGAGGCCATTATTCCGATTTCCGACTGTTACAACGTACGTTATACCTGAAAGAAAGGGAAAATAAAGATGAGCGAGGACAGGCTAGTTAAGAGTGTCAGACTGACTTGAGAAACAGTTTCAGGGTCTGTTTCTAAATCCACCAGAATTATTCCTGACTGCGACTTTGTTTTATGTGACACGATGCTTCAACCAGAATCAGAGGGTTAACCCAAATCCTGATGCGTCATTATACTTCAATTGATATGTGTGATATTAAAGTGTAAATTAAGCATAAGAGCTGTATTTATGAATGATTTACACTTCAATCCTAATTCTGTAACAAAACCAATGAAAGACTTGTCGTTTTTTTGTAAGGGGATGGTCAGCAGACTGATGGCCTGACGTCACAGGGCAATTTGAGTCCATACATCGCTATTCATCTAAAATACAATGAAAATAACATACCCAAAGTAAATAGAGTATATCTCCACTAATGCAAGGGCTAATATTGGTACCAAGAGAACGATAACACCTGTGAGATTGTTGTGGAAGTGGAAGATTCATGTCCACCTGAAATAAATGTCATGTTTTAGATTGAATACCACCTAGTACATTATCAGTTGGTAGCCCTATAGTACTACAGAGCCATAGCACAACGTCTGATGAGTACCTAGTGCATTATTAGTTGGTAGCCCTACAGTACTACAGGGCCATAGCACAACATGTGATGAGTACCCAGTGCATTCAGTCTGTGGAAAACAAAGGAAGAATTTCATTGTATGACTGAGAACATGTTTCTTATTGTGCATATGACAATAAACACTTTGAATCTTGAATTATCAGTAGGTAGCCCTATAGTCCTACAGGGCCATAGCACAACATCTGATGAGTACCTGGGATTTGATGCCAATAAAGTAGAGATGTTCCGATACCATTTCTTCCT
Source organism: Brosme brosme (assembly GCA_900302425.1). Lineage (NCBI taxonomy): Eukaryota > Metazoa > Chordata > Actinopteri > Gadiformes > Lotidae > Brosme > Brosme brosme. Next base: position 6,287 of record OMKX01114022.1, on the reverse strand, counting down.
TCCCGATACCGATTCCAATACCTGAACTTGAGTATCGGCCGAAACAAAGGGTTTAACCTGGCTCAGGTTAAACCCTTTGTAAAACACGAAAACATACAGAATCTAGCATTGTAACTACTAATACCACTTGTTCTTATTGAAGGGTTCTCTTAAGATGACAGGAATTTACTAATTGTAAGTCACTTTGGATAAAAGCATCTGCTAATGGCGCTTTTCCACCGGCGGGAACGCTTCGGACCCAGCACGCCTCAGCCCAGTAGTGAGGGGGCAGTTTAGCCCAGCTCAGTTACGGCTCGCGTTTCCACCGCCGACAGTACCCTTATGGTAAGCCGGATATCGATCGCCGCGGCAGCTACGTAAACATCGAGACATCATAGCAGCACGACACAGTGTAGCCTGCTCAACAAAAACAATGGAAAAGAACGCCACACATTAAACTGCTCCATCAAGCTCCCTCTGCACTTCTTCCTCCCCAAGAAT
>OMKX01114007.1:16854-37286 GCA_900302425.1 Brosme brosme | reverse complement strand
GAATCATATCAGTCAATATCCATCTTTACTTTGACAGACACAACTAGGGTAGGTTATTGGTTTACTCTAGAAATCATTATCAAAACAATTTTGATGAGATGCCAAAACCAATTTTTTTTTCCAAATAGTGTGAACAAAACCATAAATATAATGGAGTTAGCTATATTGAAGTAGCATGGTTAACCCTCAAGATACACATGTGAACAATAGGGTGTACATAAAGGACATGGTGATAGGATGATGACCTTCAGGTATCGTGAGCACATTCTCTGGTCATTGTTGCTTTAATCGCCAGTAGCCAACCGACGCATGAATAATAACACAGGGCACAAAGACACACCTCTCAGATGCAGATTCATGAGTGGAAACTCGTTAACTGTACCATGCCTCATGATGCGTCCAGTGTAGTGGACGCCATGCAGAGTGAAATCCCACACTAGTTGCTACTTATAGCATCGAAAGAGATACCCATGAGCACTGAGAGGGCGTCTCCTCGTAGCGGTGTAGAGTATCTTTAACCCCACGCACACTGGGAACTACGCAAGTACACAGACAAAACAACACGATCAACCAATACTAACCACCTGACTTCTATGCACACATGACAAACACACAATACAAACACATTTGGTTGTTGCAATTATCTTGCAACATGAAGCAAAGATTCGTGAGAGTGAGGTGGCTGAAGTGTTAAACGTTTCTGTTCAATAAATGCATATTTAAAGTGTGTATATGAGTTATTTACAAAGCTTTAGGCTGAAACTATGGTCGCGGGTAACAGAAATCCATATGCAATTGGGAAAGAAAGAGTCAACAAAGTGCAGACTGGCCAGAGTTCCCCCAGGGGAAGGCTTGGCTTACTGTATATGAGACTTACTGGTAAGGAGGAATTATGGGAAAAATATGACCTCAAGTACAAACTACTGCTCTTACTACATTCAGCCCCTTATCAGACACCTTTCCTTTTCACACTGACCCGCACATGCACACAGCTTCTTGTCCAGCCCTATGGTGTCATATTGAAGCTCTGATAGTAGTGGTTCTAATCTTTTTTTATTTTTGCCAACAGAGCGGAGACAACAGGGCAAATTCCAGCCATTCAGGCGGTTGTTCGGGAAGAGAAAGAAGCCGGAGACAGAGAGGAACTTGGGTGCAGCGGAGCTAAAGGCCAGCTTTTCTACTGGGGAAGTGTGCAATGGAGTTGTCTCTGATGATGAGGAACATTTGAGGTAAGTTCTTTAAGTTCACTTATTTTCACATACTCTTTTTTTCTTTTCTTTGGAGATGGAGCGGGTGGGCGGGGTTTTTCGGGACAGTCAATCTGCATAGGTTTCTGGATAAATTTTAGAATTTCATCTGAAATATGAACACTTCATGAACTAATTGAGCTTGGCATTATTCAGCTGTTTGTAGCATTTGTTTGCTTGAATCATCTTGTCGTCTGTAAAAGGTGTGGTAACTCCATTCCAACTGATCAAGCAATAAAACTATAAAATGCTTTTAATTGTTTGAGAGCCTGCGAGTACATAGCCAGATCAAGTTATTACTGTGCTCTTTCTCAACGGGTGATAGACATCCAGTAAGTGCATGAAGAAATGATTTACAGGGCATTCAGTAAATGAGATTTACGCCCTGGGTTTGATTGGCTGCAGGGAGTTGAATCCCGTTGTGTCCAGAGCTATTTCCCACGACAGCATCTTCACCCCAGAAGACCCGCCACAGGAAGCTGTTCTGGATCAAACCATGTCCCAGGAAAACGTCTCTGACAAAGTCAGGAACCTGCAGGTATTACTGGCCGTAATGGTGATGAACACTACCCATAATCATGACCACGGTGTTTTCTTAAACAAAGTAGGTTCCATGGGTCATATTAACTAACCAAAATAGCAAAATGATCCAACTAAGATGTGTTCTCTCCCATAAGAATTGTATCTTGTATTTTGATGGCCATTCAGAGGCAGATAGCCCAAGGTATCAAGTTTGGGCAGAAGCCTCCATCTCTGAGAAAGAGTGAAGACGAGTGCAGTTCAGATGAAGAGGAGCTTCCTCAGAGTCCTCTCAAGGTGATGGCCCATGTGGAGACCACGCCCACAGAAGCTGAGCCCAAGGTAGGTCGTGTTATTTCTTACCTTCTGTCTTTCTGAAATTCACTGATATGACTCCATCTGGTGGAAACCACTTTTCCATATTCTTCTCAGGTTCAACTAGCAAGCCAGCAGGCTCCGGTACACAGTACCCCCCTCAAGTCCCCTAGGTCCAGGAGAGTCCTCCCCCCCACCGGGACCATCGAGTCAATCAACCTGGACGCCGTGCCACAGTGTGCCCCGCGTCTGGACAACACAGCGGCCAAGCATAAGCTGTCTGTGAAGCCCAAGAACCAGAGGATCTCCCGCAAACACCGGCGCTTTACACAAGTAAGAGCCTGGTCCAAACATCAGTACGATACAAGTTTTTGGCTTGGATACCCCCAGGCCTGGATTGGGAGCTGTTATCAGGCCCTAGCATTTGTCCACCAACGGCCCAATGTGCCCGTCAATAACATTGCGCACGCAACATTTATGACCCATTATTTCATAATTATACTAACCCTACCCTTCCTGTGGACTCCTGAGATAACATCTACCTCAAGGGCCTTTTGCTTTTGAAGAATTACTTTTCCCATCCACCCGTAGTGTTTTCCACCCAATTTCTCATTCATTATCATTTTGCTAGCTAACTCTTTCCAGTAAATGTTGATATTGATGGCCCACGGATGCTTCTATGTGTAGAGCATTTGACTTTGGGGTGGGGGAAGGGGTCCATCCCGTGAAGCAGTTGCCAGTGGGGAACCTCCCCAAACCATTCAAGTGGGCCAGTCCATCTCTCACCCAGCCGGCCCATCTCGCCAGAGGCCGAATCAGCCACTGTTTTATTTCTTACCTTCATTTCTTTCCCTGCATGTTAAAATAGCAGTCAGATCAGCCCGGCAGTAGAAAAAAGCATGCATGTGTTGTTGCATGACATGGTAAGAGAAATGTAATTTTTCTCTCCATCCTCCCCCTTCCCCTGTCCAGGAACTGCAGGAGTCCATTCCGGGGGTCTTGCAGGAGGATGAGGAGGTGGCAGGAGCCTCGGCTGACCACCAGCGGTGGTCGGCTGCTGAGGAGCATCGCCAGCAGTCCCTGGAGTCCTCCAATAAACAACGACGGCAGCAGGAGGAGGAGGAGAGGATGCGGCAGGAGCAAGAGGAGAGGGCAAAGAAGGCAGAGGAGAAGAGGCTGCGCAAACTAGAGGAGGAGAGGTGCCGTAAAGTGCAGGAGGAGGAGCGTATCCGCAGAGCTGAGGTGGAGGAAAGGAAGCAGAGAGAGTTGGAGGCTGAGAGGAGGAGGAGGGAGGAGGAAGAGGAAGAGAGGAGGATCAGGGAAGAAGAATGTAAGTGGCGTGAGGAAGAGGAACGGAAACAGAAGGAGGAGGAGGAGAGGAGAAGGATGCAAGAAGAACAGGAGCGCCTGCAATGGGAGGAGGAGAAGAAAGAGAGAAAGCATCTGGAGGAGCAGCGGCTACGAGAGGAGGAAGAGAGGAGGCAACAGGAGCTTGAGGTGGAGAGACTCCTTTTAGAGGAGAAGAGGATCAGAGGGGAGAGGGAAAAAGAAGAACGGAAGAAGAGGCTTCATGAGGAGAGAATGAAAGCAGAAGAAGACGAGAAAAAGAAGCAGGAAGAAGAGGAAATACACTGGAGAGAGATGGAGGAGAGACAGAGGCCCTTCTCTTTCAAAGTTTCCTCTGGCGAGAAACAGATTCTGTTCCAGAAGGTCAACCTGACCCCCGTTACACCAGCCAGTGGCCACCAGGGCGGCGCTGTAACCGACCAGCGTGCAGGCAGCAAAGCCTCCAGTCCTGAGGGAGCGGACCCCCACAACCTAATGTCGTCTCAGTATGTCCCCCACACAGCAATCCTGGTGACCGGGGCCCAGCTCTGCGGACCAGCAGTCAATTTAGACCAGATCAAAGACACAGCCTGCAAGTCACTGCTGGGTATTGGCGAGGACCGGAAAGCTCAAGGAACCCCGCCGACAAAGAGCAAGACCTCCCCAGACCGGAAATCCGGGAAAACCAAATCCCTGAATGAATCCATGCTGACCTCAGACCAGTCGAGTGCGGCGGTCCTTGCGGAATGGGCCAGTATCAGATCTAAGATATTTAAGGGCACAGACGGCGGCAAGTATGAGGATTACCCCGAAACAAGCAAAAGCCAGACAGGGCCTGGTGGCGAGGATGCAAACCAGTCATCGTTCCCACACTCCAACCTCAGGAAGACCATGTCTGCCAGCGCCAAGTTCTCCATCACCCCAGCCAAAAAGAAGTTTGGAGACTCCAATAGGAACTCTGAGCTGTTGAGTCCAGAGGAAAAAGAGACAGTGAAGGAAGCTGCATCATCATCTGATACCTGCAGCATGCCCCAGGCAGCCTCCCCGACCCCAGCTGCTAAGTCTCCCAACAGGACCAGTAAAACGGTCCGCATTGCAGAAAGAGGAACAGAGGAGTGTATGTTTGCCAAAGACCTCCCCTCGTTTCTGGTTCCCAGCCATCAAGCCAAAACGGAGGGGATGGAGATGAAAGGCGGCAGCCAGGATGAGGACGAAAGCTCTGTGGGCAGCGAGGAGAGGGGACCGGACGGCCAGGACAAACCCTCCCCCTTTGGCATCAAGTTGAGACGGACAAACTACTCCCTACGATTCCACAGCGAGCAATCCATAGAGAAACGGAAAAAACGCTACAGCGCCGGGGACAGTTTCGACGGCGTCCCCTCTCCCCTCACACCCATGGACCCGGACTCCACCCCCAGCAGCACGCCGGTGTTCTCAGATACGCCGAGCCCACCCTCGCCTCTCAAAGACGGCGCCATGGGGCAGTTCTTACAGGCGTCCCCCTCAACCGTCGCTTTCCGCGCCAAACCGGGACCGACGCACGGCTGCGACGGGGAGAAAGTACCTTCCAGATCGTCTCTCTACCAGAGACCCCCCACATCGCCCAAGCCTGCGGCAGCCGTGTCCACCCCTCCCCCCTCGCCACTGCCCAAGGACCCCAGTGAAGTGGTGACCCTGAGGAGCGGGAGAGGTCCAGAACCTTCCGGGAAGGAGCAGGGTGAGGCCACGGAGGAGACTTCCGCTGTGGCCCGTCTGCAGAGGAGCAGCCAGGCGCACACACCCGGGGACGAGGAGCCCAAGGAGAGGAAGTCCTTCTTCCCTTCCATCAACATCCCCTGGAGAGAGAAGGCGGACCGAAAGACAGAGCTCCTCAGAAAAGGTGAGATGCGCTACTCTTATCTTTGAGACGTACCTGAGACAATATCTTATAGAGCAGGTACCTTCAGTTCAGACGTCACATCGCCGTGACACTTTCCATTTTGGAAGCAGAGCATTGAAATGTTAGTTATTGTGTTGGAAGTAATGTTTTTTGGGTCATTGTTTAGTCATTGATCGTGAAATTACTTGTCATTATGGGAAGACATTGTTGTGTTTGAAACTGCATTGTTCATGAATCTACAGTCCTACAACTCTCTGGAGTACTCTCAAAATGGCAGCGTATAGCCAACAAAAAATCCCATGATGCATTCTGATTTACAAGCACTATATGAGATTGACTCCTATTAACTTGTAGATATAGGCCTACCTGGGGAGACACCTTATATGAGTTTAACTACTCTTATCTTGAGGATACACCTGAGAAAATACCTTATAGGAGATTAACTACTCTAATCTTTAGGATATACCTGAAAAATACCTTATAGGATTGGCTACTATTATCTTTGATTTACACCAGAGCAAATGCCTTGAATGAGATTGACTATTATCTTGAGATATAGCTGAAATGAAACTATCTTTGTGACCTTCCTGAGAAAATACCTAAATATCTTCGCGATAAACCCAAGAAAAACTATAACTGATCCACTTCTTCACTGACTATTTAATGCTATATTGTCCTCCCTCCATACCTGTATAATGCAATATTTGTTGACTCTGACCCTTACCTCTGCATTTAGTCTGTTTGGTTTTGAAAAATCTCCAGTTGCCCTTTTCAATCACTTAAGTGTTTCACTTACTGCCCAATGTCTCTTAGTTCCTTCCACCACTGTTTACTTGAGTTCATTGTGCTTTTTCCTTTACAGAATTAGTAGTTTTCTTATCATAACATTACCCCTACTGCTTTGCTCAATTATGTTGTCCAACGCATCATGAAACCTTATCAAAACCTGTCTGTCTGCAGAGAAACCCTCACTGCAGAGCCGGCACTCTCTGGACAGCGCACGGCTCCAGGAGAAGGAGCAGGGGCCCCTGTGGATCACACTGGCCCTTCAGAAGCAGAAGGGCTTCAGGGAGCAGCAGCAGACCCGCGAGGAGAGACGCAGCCAGAGAGAGGCCAAACTGGCAGAAAAACAGTCCAAGGAGCGAGAGAGTGTATGTATCCCCCATCTTTTTTATCACCTCTCCTGCCCCACACTCACTTTGAATATATGTGTTTTAGCACACCCATTCACACACAACTACAAGGACATAAGGTATAAGGAAAGGTGCAGACACACCGTCCAGACTCCATGAATAGGTCTACCTCTTTCCAACAGGGTTGGAACAAGTTGTCCCCCTTGTGTATTTGATTTTAATTAGCCAATTAGTGATCCAAAATGTGAATATTAATATGACACACGTCAGTCCTCCAACGAAGAGTTTACATCTTTCATTATTGTGGAGAGGGATGGACCCCTTTCACTTTCATTTCCCCCGTCAGCAGGCTCTGGTGGCCAGTCCCACGGACGGCAGGGGAACCCCGGGCCCTAGTCCAGGAAAAGCTCTGACCCCCGAGGAGCCCAAGAGACCAGATAGCCTTCTGGGGCGCTTTGACCGGAGAGAACATCTGAAGAAAGCCAACACTCTTCCCAGCTCTGTCACCGGTAAGAAGCTGGATTAATGCTCCACAATTTGTCCCATGTGCTGTTATATAAATACACATGTCATACATATTTCATGACAGTCGACGGTGCTTAGAGAGTTTATCAAGCAAGAGTTATGACGCTCACACAGAAGTATGATTTATTTAGCAGTTACAGTTCAAATTACAAAGTATATCTGTCGTAATACACGCTTCAATAAAGAAACTACAATGTGTTGTTCGTCATTCACATTCAATTGCAATTGACCCTTTTCAGAATCATTGTAGGTGAAACACAGGTGTCGCTCACTTATTAGTGGTCTGCTCCTTTCACATCCAATATATAAAACATTGACAGTGGACCATGTGCCCTGGTACATAAAAGTAGCAGACCCATTATATTGATGCCATACACTGTTTAGTAGTGCATTATCCCATCTCCCATCGGTCTTCAAGAGAAGCTTGTAACTTAACCATTGGACACTATGGTCTATGCTTTTCGTTTTTTGCGGTGTAGTCGAGATCGCAGACTCCACACCGTCGCCCCCTGCTGTGAAGGAGGTGTCCAAGCGCTTCTCTTCCAGTGACTCTCCCCAGGTGTGCACGGAGCCCGCCTGGCTGGCCCTGGCCAAGCGCAAGGCCAAAGCCTGGAGCGACTGCCCTCAGATCATCAAGTAGCCCACAGCCTGTGTCCACACTGCACACTGCCCACTGACTGTGACCAGAATCTCCCCTTCACTACAGCTCAGCTCCAGGTCCTACTCACCGCCCCACCTCCTGACCCTGTGAGACAAACAAGAAAAACATACACAAAAAAAAACATTCAATGGCTGGTATATTAATCAAGATAAAGTGTGATTCACCGTGAAATATACAAAAGAAAAACAAAATCACACTTTTATACTTAACGCTAGTATTGCAAGCATGCACTTACTATATAGTCACATAAAAATAGAAAAGAAAAAGTAAGTCACTGGAAGGAACAGATGTCAGTGAGATGTTTGCTCTCGGCTCTGAACACCTAGGGTTCGAGAACGGTAAACTCCTTCCACAGTCAATACCAACCGTGGCTTCCATGGCTAAAGCCAATCCAAATTACTTCCTTTTTTTGTAGCCAATGTGGTCACCGTGGTTGTACATAGATCCTGTGGTAAAGATACCCCATAATATATCCTCATCTCAATAGAGTTTAACCAACGGCTCTGGGGAAAGAATGTCAAAGCCAGTGTTTCATCCACATAGGGGGTTTCAAAATATTGTTTTAAGGGCTAAACGATTCCATTAACTTACCCGAAGGACAGCGCTGGGTGAATCTTCCACCCAGCATCCCAGGTGTTACAGTCATCTCCTTTGTTACATTCCAATGTTGGTGTTATTTTACGCTAAGGGTTTCCCTTACACTTAAACACAGATACGCCACCTCCTCTCAGAGCCTCCCGTTTTGTTTTATAAACTCCCACCTGCGGCCTGTACTTAGCCTAACAATCTGCACTGTGTCCGTGACGACTGTGACAACCGTCAAAGAAGAAGCTATTGTATAATTTGCCATGAAACGGTTAACACAACTACGTCAACCACGCTAATACAATCGGTCAGAACTCCATGGTGGTGCATAGCTAAAACAGGGCGTCAAAGGCTGCCAGTGTTATTGGGCATTAACTGTGAATTGCACATTACTGTCACAATATTGTGATGAACGTAACACTCATTTGCTTGGGTACAGAGTGAGAGCGAGAGAGAGAGAGAGAGAGAGAGAGAGAATGACTACCTGCTCGCTATAATATACAGCTCTTGTGTCTGTCCTGCTGTAACACGACTGTGTTTGTGGGCATATGACATCACTTCCTTCTAAATGTGATTTGAACTGGTTAGCTTGACATAACGTTAGCATTTCTACGACGCTATCTTCCTCACCTCTTGATGTAATGAGCTGTATGTATGTAAGAAATCATGACCTGTATTTAAGGAATCACGTATGTAAGGCAAGGGTTCCACCCGGACCTTGGTCAGCGAGGGCCCCCTAAGGCCGAGTCACTTCGGCATTTTGTTTATACCTATGGTCGTGCACAATAGTGTAGCGTTGCGCAGTGTTAAATGTAACAAAGATGTTTGGTAATAATTGCACTTTTTTGTCCCACTTATAGGTATTCATGAGAAAGTTCTTACGAGATGCAAAATGTTCTGAATAATGTAAAGTAAATGCTAATGTCTGAAACACAAATGGCTCCCTAGACTCCTTATTTCTCCGTCGAAGGTATATGTGACCAAACTCTTGATCTCCAAACCTGGTTACCAGAGAGATTGTGTAATTGAGACCCTCTAGAGTGGCATTAGCGAGAATACCTTTATTTAACGGTATAACCGTTGCTATGCATCTGCGGTCCCTGGAAGTGTTTCCATGCGGGCGTGTCCTTCCAGCTCCTCTCTGTTCGTCGGCTCCGTCAGATCCACACAGTACACCATGTCGTTTCGACATCCCACCACAAGGGCGCGCTCCCACACCACTGGCGAGGAAAACAGCTCCCCGGGGAGACTAAGCGAAGCGATTTTGCGTCCGTCCCGTCCGTCCAGGATCCAGACCGTGCCGTCGGTGGAGGCTGCCCCCACCAGGACCCGCTCTCTGCCCCCGGCGGAGCTGGACTCGAAGGCGCAGGGGCTGGCGTACACCCGCCCCGACGTCTGGAAGCTCCAGACCAGGGAGCCGTCGGCGGCGTCCAGGCAGTACACGCAGCCATCGTGCGCGCCGCACAGCACCCTGCGCCCGTCGGGTGTGAAGCACGGCGTCGAGAACACCGCCCCTTTGGCCAGAAACTGCCACCGCTGAAAAGGGGGGCGAATTTGAGTGTCAATTTAGACACGCGTTGTATTTGATTGCGGCAACCAAAAAAAACGAAACTAAACGCACTCACCAGTTGCCCTGTGTCGCTGAAGGAGCAGATGTGTCCGTCCACAGAGCCGATGACCACGCAGCCAGGAGCGCCACAGGGAGAGGAGAAGAAGGGAGTCTCTCGGTTGTATGTCCACAGCACCTCTCCGCTGTCCTGTAATGTTAACCCAATGAATGGCAGGCAGTCCCACTTTGACCTCTATACCTATGACCCAAGTGACCGACCGACCGAGCGGCTCCTCATCGATGGGATGAGCAGTGGAGCGTGAGGGCCATGCGAACCCATCACCAGCACACCACTTTATTTAAAAGTTCTGTGGATGTGACCCTCTTTCCTGCTGGCCTTTCAAAGTGCAGTCGATTATTTTCCAGCGTAACATGTGATGGAGGTAAAGATGGTTTCAAAAAACATAAAACAAAACAAAAAGAGACATAGTATTGTCCCTCATACACTGTATTGTTTAACTTTGATTGCCAGAGAATGAGCTCCTATTTAAATAAGTTACAGAACCATCCATAACTTATCGCTACAGTGTTGGAGTCTTTTCTAAACTATCTTTGTTAGGCAACAGCAAGGTAACATTCACACAGCAGCTTGGTAGTGTGACCGTAGACCTAAGCACTACTACAGCTCTAAGCCACGTCTACAGCACTGACGGTCAATAAGTTCTTTCATTTCATCTGTGATATCCGCCTACTGCCCCTGTCCTGGCCGGAGATATCCAGTATCTAGAGGACAGGAGAGATGAAGGGCTTTAGGCTAACTCATGTCATGGTAGCCAGCCAGCGGTCGGAACACAACTGAATAAACAGAATTGGCTCCACTCACAGGGTGGAGACACACAAAGTGACCCCTCAGAGATGCGGCGTAGAGACGCCTCTGGGACGGCTCGAGGTATGGAGATGAGAACACTGCCCCCCCACCACAGTGATGCTTCCACACACAGCGGCGCACCTACAAGAAAATAACAGATATTATACGTAGAAACACAAAAGTATAGAAAAACGTTGATTATTATTTGTAATCAAATTGACGAAGGCCTCAGTCATACCTGATATCTGGCATTGTTAACTCATTAAGAAGTCAGACACAATAACAAAATGGTAAAGAAAACAACGACAGTCATACAAACAACCCGCATGCATGACTGTATACATGAGCGTTCCTACCTGCGGGTCCAAAGCATACACATGGCCATCATGTGATCCTACGATAACCAAGCCAGTGGCGGGGTCCACCGCAGGGCTGCTCTTCACGGCATCTCCTGTCTCAAACACCCACCGACTCGCCCCCGACGCCACACACAGGAAGTACACACCGCCGTCGTAGCAACCTGCAAACCAAAGACCCAAGTGTTAGTAGTGATGTGGTTATCGCAAACACCCTTCAGTCCATCTTTTCAGTTAATCGTTGAATCTTGGTATAGAGAACCATGGCACCAACCTACTGCCAGCTGGGTCCCGCAGCGCGTCACCACGGCTGACGACTCTATCCTGTCTCCCAGCACGCGCTCCCACAGGAGCCCCCCGGTGGCCAGGTCCAGGGCCTGCATGCGGTGCGAGTGGGAGCCGATGAACACCGTGGTTTGTTTTGACCCGGTTGCTCCAGCCGCCCTGTCCTCCACCACCACCAGCAGTGGCGAGGCGTCCACACAGCGACCCGTGTCTGAAGACCATCTCACGCGGAGCTCTGGGGATCTGGGCTCAAGCTCTGGGGGGCCCGACGCCCGCTGAATCCCCGTCTCGCTAGTTCCTGAGGCTGAAGAATCATTCTTGATGTCTGCCGATATCGTTTTCCAGTGAGCGCCGCTGAGGGTCTCTGGATTGCTCACATTCATTTCCAGCACCTGACCAGCCCTCCTCAGTACTTTAATAACTCTGCACTCAGTTGATCCTTCAGCTCCATGTAGACGATGTGGTGCTGAAGACGTTTCTGTGCGTTCTCTCTTGCTCATAGTTGAAAAGGCAGGATGGTCTGCTGAACGTTTCCTAGCCACGGGTGTGTTTGATTTGTCGTCGGCTGCGGGGTGGAGCCGTGTTGCCCTTGCAACGTGGCACACCACCTCTGTGAACGACCCATCAAGTATGGCTTCTAAAAGTCCCGGCACGCCAAGTCCAACGGTGGCTGTGATGTCATCGCAGAGACGCAGGGCTTTCAAAGAGTCGCCTCCACTGAACAGGAAGTGGGAGTTGTCCTCAACCCCAGCATCTCCAGGATGACCTAAACTATCCTGACCATGAAAACAATAATGACATGCTAATGATACCATCCCGAATGAGGTTAAATTAAAGAAGGAACCTTTGTCATTATAGCCATCACTTTTGTGTAAATAATAGAAACCCCATTCACCCACAAATGGATGTATTCTATGAACCGTAGTACCATAGCGGTAGTGGTGTGAATCGCTTCCACCTTTTGAATAACCAGTGGATTTGAAGCAGTGAATGAAGAAAGTAATGACTGTGAAAAACTGTATATATTTGTTATATTATTTTGTCTATGTATAATATACTGTCCATACCTGCCACAGACAGAGGAGTCTCTGTTTGAGTTGAGCCATATTCTCAAATGAATTGACTGACTCCAAACGGTCCCTCTGTCGTTGGTATAACTTCATCAGCGCACTCATGTCCACCTTTCCTGCAGCAGGACAGCATTTCATTGAGAGACAGAAAACAGGAAAAGGAAAGTAACATATTGAGGAATAAAACAATGAAACGTATTGTTTCTCTGGTTTTGACTGACAAGACATGTGCTCCAGGAACTAACCGTGAGCAGTTAGCGGCAGAGCCGGGACTAGAACCAAAGAGTCTGGAATGCTGGCACTGGGAACCAGCAGGGATAGCTGCTGAAGGACAACCCTGTGCAGGACTATGTCTGGGGCCTCAGATCTGCCCCCGTCCTCTGAGAGGTCGGTTGAGGACCCCAGGTCTCCCTCATGATCCCCGGGAACGGAGAGGCTCAGCTCCGCCTGAAGGGGAGTCGCCACCACCTTGTTGACGGATGGCGATGCTACGATAAAGGCGACCAGTCGTAAGCCTTCGAACAGACCCACGGCACATGACTCCACCTGAGAGAGACTCATCATGACCTGAAGATGACGAGGAGCCGTGAATACTGCATACTGGTACAATACTCTTACAACATATTAATACAAGTACCATACTGTGAATACTGCATATTAATACTGGTACTATACTCGGAATACAGCATATTAATACTGGTACTATATTAAATACCTGCACTGCATTCCATTTTGACGGCAGGTTTATGTTCCCTGAGTGAACAAGAAAGCAAATGGGAACCATGAAAGCCTCAACATAATTTTTGCTTGATAGATTGGCCAACTGAAGTTGGCCAATCTAGGTCACGGAAATGCAATGTTCTATGAACTAGCTCCCTCACTGATGGACTACTGATGTCCTGCACTTATTTTCAACATTGTTGAGGCTGATCACTGCCACTTCCTTGTGCAAACAAAGGTTCAACTCCATTGTGTCTAACTTTTTTTGATTAATTCATATTCGGGTCATAGTATGGGTACTGACAGGCAGCCTAACATCGCCACACCAATTTCCCAAAATGCCAATTAGTCTGTAACCTCTCATTTCATTTTTGATATCCAAGGGGCGTTATAATTGGGCGCAGACCAAAATGCCTCTGGACACAATTGGATAGACCTACAACCAATCAGAGCAATGAAACGTGTGCCACATCAGTGGAATCCATCTTGGTTATGAAAAGGCCTCAACAGCACTCCCATAGGGCGCAATCACTCCCAACGGTTGTGATTGGCTCGACCCGGGCCAGGTCTGCTGGAAATCTGTCTATACGGGAGGGGAGCCAGAGGCTCATGCCAGAGGTTAGACTGGTACTAAGTACGGTACCCTGAGTACAACCTAACAGGAGAGGGACAACAGGTGGAAAAAACAAACAAACACCAGCTCACTTGTTGCACCGTGTCTAAGTTCACGCGTTGGCCGTTGCGCTTCACCAGCCTGTCCCTCCGTCCAAGGTAGTGGATATGGTCGCCTTCCACCCGCACCCAGTCCCCAGTGGCCCGCATCGTTCCTGGGACCAGGGTGGACTCATCGTCGATGAGGCATACCCTTTCCTGTCCACCTACAGCAGGACACCGCTCACATAAACAGCCGGATATGCGCTCTTGTTTTTTAAAGAATGTATTTTTCCCCCCTACCTATGAAGAGTTGCCCTTGGCCCTCCGTTATGACACAGCCCCGGTCATCTCGGACCTCCACGCTGGTGTTCAGCATAGGGGCTCCTATTGGGATGGAAGATGCCGCTCTGAAAAGGGGGTACAAATGATTCCATTACAGTCTCCAGCCTAGGCCTGCGCCTAGCCGCTTCAATCTTGCCGTCATTTTCTCTATGATGCATGCATGCTACGGTATAAAAAGTGGAACCAAATCGATGTCCATGTATATTTATTTTTACACACGTTAAAATCGATATGATCAGTGGATTGGCCTTTTTTGAAAGGATATATTTAAGGTCATAAATATCCTAACAAAATCAAAGGTCAGAATTGTAATGATGTACACGTGCACATTGAGGATGAAAAAAAGAACGTATGACATTATTTAATCTACATATTCTAGATTCTATATACACTCACTGATGGCTGGACGTCAGCAGGCTCTCAGGGACTTGGTGGCAGCAGGCCCAGCAGGACACCTCGGTGATGCCGTAGACGTTGTACATCTGAGTCCTGTTGCCTTCCTGTCTCCAGCTCCGCAGCAGGCCTGGGGAGGGACAGGCCTCCCCTCCCAGGGCCAGCACCCGTAAGGAAGACGCCACAGACAACACCTCCTCTGTGAGAGTGCGGCGGCCGAACCGTCCCAGCAGAGTGGGCGTAACCTGGAGAGAAAAAAACACTTTGAGCCAACTCATTTCATGGTGTTTTGATTCATGAGAGAATGGTTTAATATTTCATCCATTTAGCATATTAGGCGTATAGTGTAGTATATACTGATTCAACAATTTGGCGAACCTGAAGGACAGTTGTCTTGTGATCTTTGAAGAGCAGTTTTGCCAATCGATTAGGCGCTTTCTTGACGACAGAGGGGGCGATGAGCAGCCGAGCCCCTGATGACAAGGCAAGAAAAATCTCCACCACCGAGGGGTCAAAGGTCAACGGCGAGGCCAGAAAAACCAAGTCCTCTGCACTCATCTGAAATAAAGATCTATAAAGAAAACGATGCTTAACAATCCTTCTTTTACATTTAAAAGAGAAAATATAAGCAATGAGTAACGTTTCAGACCAACCTGAGATGCTGTATATTGGGTACTATGCACTTGTGTGGTACCCTTACAATTTTTGGAAGCCCAGTGGTTCCAGAAGTGTGCAGCACATATGCAAAATCTCCTTTTGGGATGTTTTCAGCAAGATTGGTCGAGGCAGGTGGCCATCCTTCACAAGCTCTCTGAGTTCCTTCCTGCTGTGTCCCTGGGTCCAACATGACAGCTGATGACAGCGGCTGAACTCGTACAAGGGTCAGGTTGTAATCGGCCCACATGGCACACACCTCCAGAGTAATGAGTTTGGAGAACTTCTTCTGGAATTGCTTGATGGAAACATTCAAATGAAAGTTAAAACAATAATATTGATAACAAAAATATATTTGATAATGTTATTTATATATGAAACAACTACTTCAAACAAACTGGTCTGCAGAGTGCAGTATTTCAGATCACACATGCTCATTATGCGAGCGGACAGAATTCCTGGGACATCTGGATTAAGAGGTACATAGGCAGCTGGTAACTGTAGAATTCTAAAACAAAAGAGACGTACAGTATTAAGACAACACGCCAATGCAAAATACGTCTACTGATGGGCCTGTTTAAATATTGCATTCCATGATTATTATAAAACATCGCTACATTCATTGAAGTGACTCTTGATTGTAAACTCACCCGAAAATCCAGACAGGAAGATACAAATCATTTTGAACATACAACCCAATTAAGCCATTATTTTCGAGACATAGATTCCGCAGAGAAGAAGACAATTTATTTCCATGGCCCACAACGTCATTGTATGATAACGACACGCAATTCTCAGGACCTGAGCACCTGTCAAATGTGACAGCTACCCTGTCTGCATACTTAGAGGCAGCTGTGATCAAAGCATCCTGTAGCTTATTCTCATTCATTTCGTCAAGAAATAACAAGATTCCTTTGGTCAACCTCGTTAATTCACTATGCCAACACTGTTATTTTTCTATGGGCATATGGAGGAATACTGAATTGGCTAAACAGATCGTGAGACCGCGAAACGGAATGAAGTTGACAGTGTTTACACTGTGGTTGCCAGTGTTTTTAAGTCGCGTACAGATGACGTCGTGAACAATATGACGTATTCGCACGGGCCAATCACATTTCTTTATTTTGATGAAAAACCCGACGAAATCGCCCCTCTGAAGATCCCGCCGAAATTTAAGCTACCGATACCACTAGCTACCGATACCACTAGCCAGTACCAGTTTTATCTTCCCAACATGGCTAACGACATGGTTTTAACAATGCGGAACAATACTACCAACTACATGAAGACTCTGGACCGAATGGCAGAAAAGGTATGGGTCAACTTGTCAACTGTTTGGGCGTCGTGTTCGTAGCGTCCATCGAGTAGGAAAAAACAATTGACTGAATTTAAATAACTTTATATTCTTCTTCTTAACAGTATTTAAAATTGACCGGGCAGGGTGGAGCAATGGATTTCACCTTCAAACATGCAAAAATGAGAGGTAACTTAACCAATGCTATAAGGTTTATATACTGTTTTCTACGGGTGACATGTTTTATTATATCTACGTCATTAAGCTTATATTTGTTCAATACTTCCATAACAACGCCAATAATGTCTGGCTGCAGCCTGTAGTAGGACATGGACAGCCACATCCAACTGCTATCACGTGACGCTATATATTATTATATTATGTGTAATACTATATATTTTTTTCATATTAATCTAAGCATGAAAGCATAAAAACTAAACATTACAAACATAAACTGGCGTTTCTTTAAAGTAATAACAGAAGAGTGCGGCGTACATGGGTTTGGTAACCGAACCAGGCCAAAATTCACTAGCGATATAAAAGTTCTATAGCTAAAGAAACAAAGAATTGTACACCATTGAAAGGGGGTGAGATGACATCTACACAACATAAGCTTTCAGAAAATAGATGATTTGTGTTGTGTATTACGTCTAGGCGGCATACAGTGGAGTGATGGCAGTTGGATGTGGATGTCCATGTCCGACCTACAGGGTGTAGCCAGACCCTACTCTACAACGCAGCCTCGGTTTGCGATCGTCATTCGAATAAATAAATATATAACGTTACACCAATAGTTTTGCTTTGCTTAATACCTTTTTTTGTGCTTGTACGCTCAAGACATTGCACGTCACATGGAAGTGTCAGAGTTGGAGATTTCCGTGATGGAAGCAGAGGTTTGCATCATTTAGTATTTTCTCCTTTTTTGATTAAGCTTTTTTTTTTTTACCTTTTTCATTTACCTTCCTACTTATTTGGGGGACAATTGTAAAAAAAAATCTATTAAGTGTATGTGTTTAAAACCAGTGTATTTATTAAGTTCAAATGTTTGAATTATGTTGATAAATTATTGAGTCACCAACATTAGTCAGTTATTATGTAGTCAATGTACGTGCGCTGTAATTTAAAGCTCTTTCTCACCTTAGAGCCCATCAAGTGGGAGGGAATATTCCTACACAGGTAAATGGGAACAATTGGATAGATAACATCATTATAGTTTGTTTATACAGTTTTTTTCCAATGCCATTTATTTTGTTGCTTTCCATTACAGATGTCAACAAGACAAATGACTTCCAGGTAATTGACCTAACTGAAAACACTGGCATCTCTGGTGTACTAGTATAACTGTATGGATTATGTGCAATGTTGTTGTCTCCTTTTAAATAGATTGAGTACCAGGCGGAGGAGACAAATGAAAGCATCGAAAGTAATAACTCCATTATGGATGGTGAGAGCACATCTTTCTTATGTGTCTAGAAAAAGGTTTTGTTTAAAAAAATTCTATGTTCTTGAAAGATTATATTTCGTTACTAAAATTGTCCATGGGCTCGACAACATTGACTGCATTATATCTGAAATCAAAGTGGGCACCTTTTTTGTCTTTCGTATCCCAAAGGGGTGTCTGAGATGGAACAAACCCAGGCTTTCGGCATGGGCCTGCTGGACGACACTCAGGGGAACCTGATGGATGTGTTGGTGCAGCCTGAGGACCAGGATGACGAACTGGAGCGGACTCTGAGTAGTCATGGTAGCACTCTGATGGAGCTGTTCCCCCAAATGATCACTCAGATGGGGAAGGCCTGTCACCGGAAGCATGTCTCCGAGGCCGCCGACTCTGTGCTCCGGAGGTACAGAAGGATGAGACAAACAAACGGCAATGCCGGGAAGACCACAAACCCCAAGCCCACACCCAGGGGGGATTGCCACCACCTCTCCCAATCTTGTGATGAACACAACCTGAAAGCTGCAGTTGAAAGCAGCGCAGCCGTTTTCCATTCCCCTGCGCGAAGACATTCCAACCGGACTCTGTGTCGAGCGCCTCCTGAGAGTGAGGTAGACCGGGCGAGGAGAGATGGGCAGCGGACGGTCCTGGTGGACTTTTACCCGTCGAGGCCAAGCCAGGCGTCAATGAACCAGACCTTCACTGTGTCCAAGGGGACTCACCCCAGTTCCCCTCTCTGTGGCAAACCTCCGGGACAAAGCTATGCCACTGCAGTGCAATCGCCAGCTAAGACCCTGAGGTTTAACAGAAGCAACGGCCCTTATGTGATGGAGAGCTCAACTGTTCCCAACTCTCCCCTCAGACCGCAGGGCTTGTTCAAAACAAAGTGGAGGAACCGTGAAGGCTGTGGTGGATCTCCTGAGGCTTTTGCCAGACATTCCAATACAACTTATCTGCAAGGCTATTCCAAAGAGGCCAAATATAACCCTGCATCACCTTCTTCTATAAATAAGCACCACTCCCCGCCACCAAGGAGAAGGCTCTACCATCAGGATAGTCACAGTCCCTCCCGGCTGAGGTCGGGCTCAACAACAGGCCTCCCCAGGTTCCAGCGACGTCACTCCTTCGACTCGTCTCTCCAGCCGGGTAGCATCACGTATTCCCCCGCAAAAATAGAAGAGGAGTTCACCAATCTTTACCACAAGTTTGTCTGTCTGGGCAAATCTCCCCTCTCCGAACGCTCTCCCTGTCGTTGCCGTGCCGGAAGATTAGAGGCCAACAGAGGGAGCTCTTCCTCCTCCGCCACTGCTCTATCAGCTCTGGCCCTTTCCCCCCACTACTCCAACCTGCGGAAGCCTGTCAGGGAGCTGGAGCAGGACAGGTCTCCCACGCTCAGACGCCCCTGGGAGTGGAGCTCGTCCCCGGGGTCCTTGCGCCATTGCAAAAAGAGAAGACTGCATCTGTAACAGTGCAGTCCTGAGTTGGTGTGTTTTGCATAATTGTATTGAATTTTATGGCTGCTCATATAATTTTAATTGTTAGACTGTGCAAAATGTAATACTTTACATTTGAAGTGTGAATGAAATGTGAAAACAATGAAATTTCCTGAAGATAAAAATAAAATCACTCCGTACAACTGTTAAGCCACTTTATTGTTTTTCAGTAGGAGGTCTTAATTTCGGTGTAGGAAACAGGCAGCTTAAGGTAAACCACCAGTAAGAATAACCTCAACTTGAAATAGGAAACAGCTTGTTTTTGAATAGCTTTTAATATAAATGTAGCTAATTTGTGCTCAAATTAAACAACCACTCTTGAGGGTTAACAAAATGTAAGACAATTATACAATCCTCCAAGAAAATACAGCACAATATTTACGAAAGGTGAAGTTGCACAAATGATGCTGTGGTTGGCCTTTTATTAAATTAATCTAATGTCTCAAAGCAGTACAGAAAATCACCAGACTGATGTCCAGGTACAATAGGTCTCACATAAAGGCAAGAGACTTCCTGAAGAAGGTCAGTGCTTCTGCCACATGGTCACCACTGGAGCTCAACTGGGTATTTCCCAGTAAGGCAGGCGGTGCAGTGGCCGACTCTCCTGGAGGGTTTGTTGTTGGAGCTGATCATCTCGTCCTTCTCGTTCAAGGAGGCGAGGTCTCCCTGAACGGCCGACAGCAGGCCTTCCACGCTAAGATACTGAACGCTATCCGCTCCTACACAAACACCAGTGTTAGTGACAAACTGCAAGACCTTATCTATAATAATAATAATGAATTTTATTTAGAAAAAGCCTTTCAGGTCACTCAAGGACACTACATCACACACAATAAAACACAATGAAATATACAAAGGACATGATAAAATAGACACAGAAAGGAACAACATAATAAGTTAAAATACATAGGGCAGAATGGCAGGAAGCATGGAGGTTAGAGAGAGTAGGCAGTCCGAAACAGGTGGGTTTTTAGTTGTGCTAACACATATACACTACACTCCTGGACTTGGTGATAAGTCGAGTGCTACACCACATACTCATACTCTTGGACTTTACGTCAAGCTGAGTGCTATACATAACATGCATACATTTCTTTACATTCGTTGGACTTTGAAATAAGCCAAA
>OMKX01114007.1:0-16834 GCA_900302425.1 Brosme brosme | reverse complement strand
CTGCAAGACCTTATCTATAATAATAATAATAATGAATTTTATTTAGAAAAAGCCTTTCAGGTCACTCAAGGACACTACATCACACACAATAAAACACACAATGAAATATACAAAGGACATGATAAAATAGACACAGAAAGGAACAACATAATAAGTTAAAATACATAGGGCAGAATGGCAGGAAGCATGGAGGTTAGAGAGAGTAGGCAGTCCGAAACAGGTGGGTTTTTAGTTGTGCTTTGAAAATGGGGAGAGAGTCACAGTTCCGGAGGTCGGGTGGTAGAGAGTTCCAGAGCTGGGGAGCAGAGCGACTGAAGGCTCTGCCCCCCATAGTGCTGAGGCGGGCAGGGGGCCCGCCTATCTACTACCTACTGCACTGATTTTGGCAATACGAATGGTGAAGGGCAATAATTGTGATTGTGAATAATGAAAAGGTAAAAGCCTGAAATCCAATATGACTCACCGAGGTACCCAGCAAGGTCCTGAAACTCTGGCCTGTTGGCAATAAGCTCTTCCCTGGTTGGAATATTGATGCCCATGTAACAAGGATACCTGATGGGTGGAGAGGCAACCCGGATATGGACCTGTCAAAAGAGAAACGTCAATGTGCATCTAAAGAGCCAGGACCAAAGAATCCAAACCCATACAATAATGGATTATACAAGAGTTGTGTCCCAACCTCTTTAGCCCCGGCCTCCTTTAGCAGTTTAATTATAGGGGAGATGGTGTTGCCCCTGACGATGGAATCATCGATGAGCACAATCCGTTTCCCGGCAAAGTTGTCTGTCAATGCTCCAAACTTCTTAGCAACTCCCAGTTGCCTCAGGCGGGTGTTGGGCTGAATGAAGGTCCGGCCAACGTAGCGATTCTTACACAGGACCTCCACGTACGGCAGCCCCATCTGCCAGGTCGGGTAGGAGGAGTACGTTAGGAACACGGAACATCTCGGTCAAAACACTGGGTCCAGTAAAAACGCTGTTCATTGAGAGTCAAGAGAAGACGTGCGACCTGCTGAGCGTATCCCAGGGCTGCTGGGGTTGCAGACTCTGGCACCGTGCTGACCACATCGGCATCAGTTGGGGCCTCGATGGCCAGCTGGCGTCCACACCGCTGCCTGACGGTGTAAACCATCTGTCCTGAAACGCAGTGAAGCAAAAACTTTAAATAGGACACCAGAAGCTGCACTTCCGAATGATATTGAGCAGTCAACAGAAACATCAGAGGTTTAATATAAAGCAAGACATTGAGTCTACATTGCTTTTGATGGCAGCTTTGCAAAATTACTAATATTGTTATGTTAAAATGAATTAAATAATTGTTTTGGCAAAATTAGATTCCTAAATTAGTCAGAAAGGAAATGGGTAAAGTTCCAAGAGTACCCCAGAGCTTCCCAATGATATATACACACCTTCAAATATGGAGTCAGGTCTGGCAAAGTAAACGTATTCGAAGATGCAGAACGCCGGCAAGTCTCCCTCTGGGCGAGGAACAATACTCAGGGTTTTGACTCCGTGTTTGGAGATCTGGACTATCTCACCCGGCTGGACTTCCCTGTAGTACCTGATCAGTGAAGAGGCCACAGCAACATCTAGTAAGGACCCACTCAGGACACACCAGTGTGGCTGGGGGGGTCCTATGAAAGCCCACTCACCTGGCACCAATGGACTGGAAGCTGCATGACTCCGAGGACACAACCCAGCCCTCGGTATCCCCCTCGCCGGCACCTGAACAGGAACCAAGAGAGCAAGTTCATGGTCCGCGTGCGGCTTCCTCGAGGAAGGACAACAGTGTTTACAATGGCTCACTAATGCTCCCATATAGGTATTGCGATTTGACCCAAATATGAGCAAGGCCACTCGGTGGGAATGAATAACTTTGACCATGCAACCCATAGTTCCTTCTTAGGAGAAAAAGGATAACTTGCAAAGCTTCACCTGAACTGTGAAGTTTGGAGGCGGGAACGACGCGCCCAATGCAGAGGGGCCGGTTCCCATAAGGGTCCCGGATGGCATAGATGACATCTCTGAACATTACCAACAGGGAATATGATGTGGGTGTCTCGGTCATCAGATTTTTGATTCTGAAAAAAAAAAAGATCAAGTTTTATATTATTCAGATTGTGTGTTATCCATTGTTAACACGATGTAAAGCACAACCTGTTTCATTAATCTCTGCTGCGACACCAAGGTTAACACGTGTTCATTTGTAGAGGAGCTCATAGAAAATCCACTTCATTTTCGATAGGGTTACCTAACAACATTCAGGAACGTATTTGGAATTTTCCCTCAAAACTATTCCTAATGGATGTGTGCTGCATCATTCATTGTAAGAGTATTAGCTCAAAGTAAGTAAGTGCATTAAAAAAATGGGTATATGTTCAGGTTAGAATTTGTTTTTTTCCAATAATGAGCAACCAAATAATTTGGTATCATAAATCGCTGTATCCAACACTACTACCCAACACTGACCTGGCAACCCAGTCAGGTGCGTCCACCTCTTCCGTAGGTGGGGTGAGGGCGAGCAGCTGGGTGATGAGCTCACTGTCGGAGCTGGTTGACAGACCAACGCCATGGCGCATCACCTGCAGGGCGACACACACACAAAGAAACACACTTAGCATTCAATTTGGACACTAACTAATAACTTCATAACTTTATAAACTGCTTTAACCCACCTTTTTGCGCAGGACAGCAGCGTTGATCAGCTCTCCGTTGTGGGCCACTGCGATCTCTCCATGCAGGGTGTCCACTACAAAGGGCTGGCAGTTCTGCAGCGCCGAGTTCCCCGTGGTGGAGTAGCGGGTGTGGCCGATCCCAAGGTTGCCATTGCGGAGCTTCTGAAGCGCTTCAGGTGGGAAAGCAGTGCTCACTAACCCCATCCCCTAGAATAGGAAGAGCAAGCGGTCCTTTCAGAATGCTACGTTTTGAAACCCTCTGTGATAAAATATCCCTGTAATGAGTATGGTCATGCATATAAAATATTGAAATCCCCTTACTTCAAGTTTGGGTTGACCTGACCAAATGACCATAATCTAAAAGGCAGCACATTTTGCCACGTATGTACGTAGACTTAAAAGACAACTTGTAGAAATAATAATAATAAAGTTGAATTAATATGAAATATAATAAAATGTCAGTATTAATCAAAGGGATTCAGATTAATAAAGAGACGAGAAATTAATGTGTTTCCATAAAATTGAACAATTCTTTCTGCATGTTTAGTCAACAGACTGCATCATTATCAAGTGTAACATATGCAAACCAATAGTAACAATGCATATACATGCTACATTGCTTGAGATGCCAGAAAGTGGTTTTGGAAGAATGCAGTCATAAATAAATTCAGTTTATCTACAATGGAGATAGTTGTTTTTTTACATGCAAACGATCCTCTCAAACGAAATATATCACATATCACCTATCTGCATATAATAAACATTTGCAATACTATAAATCAAATGAACGTGAGAAACGTTCATAGGAGTTTATTTCCTTGTTTTGAAATTAACGCATTCAAACGCATCATAATAAAGGGGGTGGTCGCCTTTAAGAGCGCTAGACGATGGTTGACTGTATACATGTGTTGCCCTCGTACGTAGCGATGTATAATACAGAAATAAACCCAATACGCAAAAAAAAAAAATCAAAAATCCGAATAGAAGCTGACGATACAAACGAAAAAAAACATCAAAATAGCGTATTCATAGTTAATCTTCGAAACAGCTTCCGTGTTGTTTTTAAACGTAAACGCCGAAGTAATCTAAACCTATGTGTGATGAATTCCTGAGCTGGCGACGTATTTAACCCTATACATCAATGACGTCATTCAATGTACACAGAACTGGTATCCAGACGGACCACCGTGTCAATTAAATGATCGCATACTTTTAAAAAATATGTAGTCTTGCTGGGACATGTTAAATAACGTTTCAATCCTTATTGATGGTTAACCCGGGCTACTTTCTCCATCGTTGTTCCCTTATGAAACGATGCACCTTGCGTTTGACTTCACCTTGTGGGTTGTATATGTTGGTGGGCTGGCTCCATTGCTTGTGACAATCCCAGCACTTTCCTGGCCCCTATGTAAACAGAAGGGAGAACATCTACAGTGAAAGCAATGATCCTGGGGCTTTTGCATTGCAATTCAATTGCATGGCCACAACGTTATTTTCTGCACTACCCGAGGCAAACAAAACCAGTTCATTTCAACCGCTTCACCCAAGGAAGCGAGGAGGAATGTGCATCTCTACAGCACTGAAGCCATGTAAAATCATGTTGCTGCCGTTTCAACCTGTTTACCGAGCTGCTTCTCAGATTACATTTGGCCCCTCCCCCGTGCCACACAGCTTAAGCCAGTGGCGAGGCTGCTTTGTTATACGCAGGCGTAGATTTCGGGTTTAACCGCCTGGTTGCCTAGGAAACCGGGCGGCAATAAAAGGCGAATTGAGGGGGAAGAAAAGCGTTTCCAGGTCATTTCAATCATGGGGAAAAAAGCAAGGCAACAAAGAGTGGCTGAGGAATGGTGATTGAGGTAAATACCGACATGGAAAGGCAGTGGGGTGAAGCAGAGGTGCTAGCTCTTATTTCAGTGTGGAAAGCCCTGGTAGGTAAGCATGTTGGTGAGAGCAGAACTAGCTTTGGCTCAATCTCAGAGCGTCTGAGAGTGCTCGGTGTTCAACGCAGCTGGAGGGAATGTTAGGCCAAGTGCAACATGGGGCTTGTAGTGGAAATGTGTACTTTGTGCTTGTGTTTACTTAGATAACCTTAATGGGCCTTGTGAACCATCTTGTTTAAATGGAAACTGTAGATTTGGTCTATATGTTCTCATCAGCATCCAGCCTGAAGTCATATTGCATGTTGATCCTGCTTGAAGTCAAACGCTTGCCTGCTTAAGTCACATGATATAATCTGCCTGACAACAGTCTAAGCCTAAACAGACAACCCTCTGGGCGAGAGCAGCTTCAGCGTGGAAAGGATATTGAATGCCATGTTATGAGTGCCCATAGCCCATGTTATGGGTACTCCCTCACTCAGCACAATGCATTGTGTTTTACTCCCACAGATTGAAACAAGAGAATTTCCACGACAGACTCCAGAGCAGGAGACCCGTCAACAAACCACAGCCAAGGAACCGGCTCACCGATGACCTCCACACGCAGGCCTGCAGATGGCTGGGAAGAGCAGGAAGATGTGTGTAGTGATGTAGCCTACTCCTCAGAAAAGGAATGTCATTGTAAGTTTACCGGCAAATGTAAAGCGGGTACGGGTTTAAAACCCAAATTTTTAAAAGCTGTATAACTAAAAACAGCTATATGTAACAAATGTACTGTAGTAAATCATAAAATGATTATGATCTGTCAGATTAAGGCAACATGCCAAGTCCAACAATACTGGCTTCTCTGACAACAAAGCTACAACCAGTATGTTCTCCTGAAAAATGTCCATTCTGGGTTGGAACATTTGTTTTTGTTTTGGCCTGTGTGTTATGTTTCGCTATTCTCAGAGTACCCTGGGTTGCCAGATATTAAACAACTTGGTGTTGTGTCTGGGAACCAACGTTTCACTATCCCTTTCCCAACATAACATCAGCATGTATGCCTGTTGGTGTGTGGATGCATGTTGGTCTGCGCAGCGCTTCACGGGAGGAGCCAAGGCCCTCTGCCTTACACTCCATACGTAGCAGAGGAGGGGGGCCGCCATTGGACCGACAAGGAAGTGCGCGCTCTGCTGTGCGTGTGGGCCGACCGTCACATTCGGGACCAGCTGAAGTGCACGCTTCGTAACAAGTCAATCTTCCAGGAAATGGCCCATCAGATGCAACGGAACTTTGGCGTGGTGCGGAACTGGAAGCAATGTCGCACCAAGTATAAAAACCTCAAGTACGAGTACAAGACTGCCAGGAACGTGCAGGCCGCGGGCAGCGGAGTGGGGCCGGGGAAGTACATGAAGTTCTTCGACGAGGTGGAAAGCATTCTGACAGACAGGGACCTGGACATCGGGGCCTGGTGTAATGGAGACATTGAGGCGGGAATGCTGGGATCTCCGGCAGGCCAGACGCCGCAGACCATCCGAGCGTCCGAGAGTGAGGTCATCATAGAAATTGACGATGGCAAGTATCATTTTTCCATACTCCGCAGCAGCAAATAGAATACATCGAACACACCCGCTTGGAAAAGTTATCTTTAACTTGTCATGCTGTCCTTTCAGATGACAACAGTGACGACTATGAGAATGATGTAGAAATGGAGGAGAGACTGAAAGGAACAGGTTTGAAAGAAACAAATACATCAGGCTGCACAGTATAAACCAAAGATAATCAAGTCCTTGTTTAAACGATTTGGACTGTCGAACCACACTTCAAAAGGCTATAGGCATGTTGTTTACTTACTGTACACACAGTTCAACGTTATAACTCGCCTGAGAGAGCATTATCACTCATTATCAACCTCACAGCTGTGGGTTGGTAGGGGCCTGCTGTACCTTGATAAGGAGGTTATCATTTTGTAGATGACACACTATCAGGTGGTCTACTCAGTTAAAAGGACTGATTTAGTGGAAAAAGCTACATGGTGCGTTTATTGGGAAACCTATGTACTTCAATACAATCAATTATTTAAATTGTGATTAAGAGTTTGACATAGTATAGATAAGCAAAATAATCAGGGTTTATCAGCAAAAGTTGCTGGTTAACATTTCTATAATCCACAACAATAAAGATTGAATAATGGCAAATGAATGTAAGAGGAACATTCAAAGCAAATTGTCACATTTTAATATTTATACTGCGCAGCCCTGAAAGAAAATCTGCTAACAATTAAAAATATCAGTATTTGTTTTTTTACATCTGCTCACCCAATGTTTATTTGGTCACTCCAGATACCTGCCTGTCTTCACCCCTAGCCGCGTCAGGCAGTGACCAGTTCCATGTGGTCACTGTATCGGACACAGGCCGGAACTGGAGTGACCAGGAGATCCGGGCGCTCATTCAAGTGTGGTCTGAGGAGGGCATGTGCAAGCAGCTGGAGAACTCCACCAGAAAGAGGGACATCTTTGTCCAGATCTCCAACAGGTTATTGCTGCAGGGCGTCGAGAGGGACTGGAAGCAATGCCACACCAAGTACAAGAACCTCAAGTACCTGTACCGCTCTCTGCAGAAGGGCAAGGCGGAGGGCACCGATCCGCGGCGCCTCATGAGGTTCTATGACGAGGTGGACGCCCTTCTGACCCGCACCAGTACTGACTCGCCATGTGTGATGGGATACACGGAGCCCTACGCGGAGACAGAGGGACTCTCAAGGTTGATGGGCAATCAGGAGAGCAGGACGGTTGGCGTCGGTCCGACCAAATCGGTGACCGCCAAGTCAAGTCAAGGCGTCGGGGAAGACGGAACCCAGAATCCTGATTGTTTCTTGTCTACAAGCTTGGAGGTCATACAAAACGATGCAGAATCGAAGCCACATATTGTCAAGGAGCACAGTTTGGGGCAACAACAGAGATGTATTTTACGTGAGCGTGATATAATTTGTTATTTCCCATTCATATTATTATAAACATTTTTGCATGTCTAGGGGTTAAAGCTTACAGGGTCTCAGAGATAGAGTGCGGGATCATGAAAATAGCATTTTGTTCATGTTGCAGGTCATGCAGAAACAACGCTTCCTGAAAACAGAGGAATGAAGAGAAAGGCTGTAGATCAAGGTTGTAAGAGTGTCTATCCTGGCTACATGGCTACATAAATTTTGTAGCCAGTAACGTGGTCTCGCGCTACTGGTGATCCATTGACTCAGTCCGGTGACTGAGCCAATTTACACTTGATTAAATTATAAAAGACGGATGGTAAAGAGTTACAACTGCTGACCAAGTCGTGATTTGTAATGAAATCACATGCATCTACTTTAATGTAAAAGAAGCATCAAATCTTATATTAGGCCAGGTATCTTGGCACATAAACAATGTAACCCTTTCTTTGCTCATGTGTCGAATTTCAGATACCACAGTGAGATTTGCGAAAAGACTCATCAGTAAAGAAGAACTGGAAGACATTCCGATAATAGAGATGAATTCAGTTCGATCCATCTGGGCGTCTAAACCAATCACGGAGAGCAAGGTAACCTAGATTCACCCATATTTCCACCAGCTGCCAAGAACGAAAGCAATTGCACTAATAGACCAAACAATATCAACGAGGATTTGCAACTAAACAACTTGTAAAAGCTGTAGGCCTATCATGTTTTGGGTTGTGAATAGTGGCACATGGTCCCTCCCTGGTTATGGGTGGTTTGGAGTAAAAGGGAAGAGCATAATATCTAGTATTCAATGAACGTTTACGCCACTGTAAAGGTCAGATTGCCCGAGGTCATACATTATTTGATATTAAGACTATTTAATAGGATACGGAAGTATTTAAAACGTGGGAATATGACTGATCTTGTCCATCCATGTGTTGACAACATACCTGTGTTGCAAAGCCGTAAGTCCCAAAGTTATGACCTGTGCAACTTCCAGCTGTGTTGGCCACTCTCCTGCTGCAACACATCCGAAAACGCCGCACTCTTCTCCGATCCCGTTCTCTTCAAACTCCATTCTGAATTGCTTTGCTGGCCTCCGCTGCACTTACTTACAGAAAGTTTAAGCGCGCGATTACACTACGACTTTCTTTTTCACCACGTGCAAGTAGGAAGACAATTGAACCGTTACGATACTACTGGAACGGCCTGTTGATCAAACGGATGTAAGCTAAACTATCAGTCGCACGTGACAATTAACGATCACAAAACTTTAAGCCTCATCATCTGATACATAAACAATTGGCGTTTTAGATGAATACATGATTGTTCTGACGACTTCTGATGAATTATCTTGAAGCATTGAGGCCCGTAGAAAGATCGAGAGAGTTCTAATACAACCCTATAAATAAGTCCGATGCTGGTTTGGGGAAAATGGCATGTTATGACCCCACGTGGTACTCCTGCCTTGCTTTGATTGGCTCTTACTGCTCAATATGAAGCCCCAATTGGTCCCGCCTTACTTAAGCTAACTTCCCTGTTCTTCTCCTGAGTGAGCAGCACGCGCTCTCTTCACTACCATCTTTAGGTTATAATCCACGAGTTTATTTTCACGTTTATAACACTGTCGGTCGTCTTGTCTTTTATTGTACTCTCCAGGACAGCACGTCTTTCAAGAACGCCATGGCCACTGCAACAGGTAGGCCGACTGTTGAATCCACCAGAAAAGTTTGTGCGCATCATTCTTCACACTTCAGCAAGTCTGTCAAATGTTAATCGACGCTTTTGTGGGTGTGCATGTTGTTTTTGTTGTATGTCTTGTGTTAGAATTGAAACTCGGCGAGAAACTAAACGAGGGAAAGACGAAGGAAATTTTTGGGCTTGTGGACCAGCCCGGTTTGGTTCTGGTGCAGTCCAAAAACCAGATCACTGCTGGAAATGCGGTTCGGAAAGACCAAATGGAGGGCAAGGCCGCTATTGCCAACAAAACTACCAGCTGCGTATTCAAGTTGCTTCAGGAGGCGGGTGAGAAGAACCGTTTGGCGGGCATTATTATCGTGGAACTGAGTTTGTTATTATATAAGTACAATGCATTGTTTTTAAGTGTTTCTCCATGAATTAGATGGCCTATGAGGTAAGTAAATTAATAGATTGTGAATACGCAGTAATGACACACACACACTCACTCACTCACAATGGTTGTATATAGATTACACTAGAATTGCTGCCAAAAAGAACCAGCCGTTACATGTCAGTCATTATGTGCCAATGACGGCCATCTTAATTATAGTCTATAGTAAATGGCAGGACCCACCTGCATCATAGCATTTCACACACAACCAATTATTGCCCTAAACATTTAAATAAATGAACGTATTTTAGTTTGTTGATTCCCCCAATTGAAATATTCCATGCATGCCCCATGCTCCGCTCTAGAAGCATTGAATAGATTGGACTTGATGAATGCTTATATATTCCAGGAATCAAGACGGCATTTGTGAAGCAGCACTCGGACACGGCGTTCATCGCGGCCCACTGTGAGATGATCCCCATCGAGTGGGTGTGTCGCAGGGTGGCCACCGGGTCCTTCCTCAAGAGAAATCCTGGCGTCAAGGAAGGATATCGCTTCTCTCCTCTCAAGCTGGAGATGTTCTTCAAAGTAAGCGCATTGTGTGTTCTCAGAGGAGAATGTATAGGGCTTGTACATCCTAAAGTCACGACGCAATGACCGCCTCCATTACGGAACTATAAGATTGTTATTGGTAGGAATGGTGTTTTGGTCATTCTATGGTAATTAATCGTGGAATTGTTTTCCATTTTGGGGAAAGATGTTTTAAAACTTTCACAGCGTTTCTCATGCAAGACATTGCAACACAAAGTTTTGATTGGCCTAGGTTACGGTATATTTACGTTTTTATTTAGGATTTTACGTTACTACTCTCGAGTCATCACAAAATGTATTGCCAACAGAAAATCACATGATGTACAAGCCCTATATCCTCTTCCACCGTCATTGGTTTGCTGTCATGGGGATCAAGACTTTGTACTTTGCCTGCTTTAATTCTGTTGCTGCTAGACCTATGTCCTACACTTTGTTGTTTTTGTTATAGGATGATGCCAACAATGACCCCCAATGGTCGGAGGAGCAGCTGCTGGTGGCCAATTTCTCTCTGGCTGGGATCTCCATCAGCCAGTGTGAGGTGGACATCATGAACCGCAGCACCGTGGCCATCTTTGAGATCCTGGAGAGGGCCTGGGCCACCCAGAACTGCACCTTGGTCGACATGAAGGTACATGGTCTCACTGCTGCCCTCTGCTGGTAAAAATAAATAATACAAATTGAGATTAAAGCATGCTGATTTGAAGATGATGCAATAGACCCTCTTGTGTCATCTTCAAATCAGCATGCTTTAATCTCAAAATTTAATTCTTAAACTCAAGATCCTAGAGCAGCTGCTGTTTTGTGTAAACAGGGACAGTTGGGAGACACATTTCACTAGTTTAGTCTACTAACCGTGCACTGGTACATAAAATACTCATTAGTGTTATGAGTGACAGCTGTGTTCTTCCTACGATAGCTTTGTGAAAAGGTATCATTTTGTACTGTTGTACGTGTGAAACATCTTGATTGATATTTTAGACTTTTTATCGAATGAATATATATTTTTAGATTGAGTTTGGTGTCAACGTCACCACCAAAGAGATCGTCCTCGCTGACGTGGTGGACAACGATTCATGGAGGCTGTGGCCTGCGGGAGACCGGAGCCAGCAGAAGGACAAGCAGGTAGAGGTTCTCCCCCTGTGGTGCACTAGATCTCAGCCAATGCACTTCTGTTGGGAGGGGATCTCATTGAATAATGTATATATTTTTTGTCCCCGTGCTAGGTGTACCGTGACCTTAAAGAGGTCACACCTGAAGCTATGCAGGTGGTGAAGAGGAACTTTGAGTGGGTCTCTGAAAAGGTCAAGGTACGTACCCACCACTGATTAGGCCCCACTGAACTCTTGAAAGGAGCCTTATTGTTTGGCCTTTAGCTAGCATCTGTTCATTGACGAAATGTGGTTAATTTTCAACCAATTGGAGTTCAATCACAGCACCCCCCTCGCCCCATGTAACCCGCTGAGTCATTGCTTAGAAATATTCAATCCCTTTTTTTTCTTTTATACCCACAATGGTTTTATTGTTCAAAACGGGTACTATATCTTCTGAATTGATCTAAATGTCTTCCTCAAGTTCTAATTGTCTGAGTGCTATCAAGTGGTGGCAGCAGCAGTAAAGACTTCTTGCAACAAACAAAAACATTTCCAACAAAGACCCTGTATGTAGCATGGCGTATTGACTGTGTGAAATGCCTTGTGCTTCAGCTGCTTCTGGAGACCCCGGCGTCGGGCAGGGTGGTGGTGTTGATGGGCTCCACCTCTGACATGGCTCACTGCGACAAGATCCGCAAGGCCTGCGGCTCCTATGGAGTCCCCTGTGTCCTCAGGGTCACCTCGGCACACAAGGGCCCTGATGAGACGCTGCGCATCAAAGCAGAGTATGAAGGTGTGTCTTCAAAGCCCCTCGCAACAGGGCGTGGGTACATATGGTCCCCGTCACTACACGTTTTTATTATTAGGCTATTGCTCCAGACAGCGCATTGAGGCAGTTATTGTTAGGCTTGATTAGGAAAATGCTGCAGGCAAGGGTAAACTATAGTTACTGTTAGGCTTGATTATTTGGTCAGTGCTGCAGGCAACGCTCAACTGTTTTCTTTAGGCTTGATTGTTAGTTGTGTGCTGCAGGCAGTGCTTAACTATTGTTATTCTTAGGTTTTATTATTCATTCATTTGTATTGAATGAATACTCAAATATACTCCCTTCAGCTATTCAACATTTCTAGAAGACTTGTACTACGAAGCTTTGTTTTACAGATGTTTTACACTACAGCACTCACCCCTTTTCTGCAGGAAATTGTGAATTTCCTGCGAGCATTCACCCATTTTCTAATTGTATATATTTTAGTTTATTTTTTTACTATAGATAAGATTTAAGAGTTATAATTTGAGTGTCATTGGTTAGAACTTTAGAGCACTCCTGCCTAATTTCTGAAGATACTTTCCCTGATTGTTTCCTGATATCCGTCTTGCCTGTCCATCACATTAAGTGTTACTACAGCTCCACCACAGGGGCATAAATGCAATACTTCTCAATGGTGGAGAAAAGTTGGGATGGCGGAGGCGATATTCCGTGTTGCTTTCCCAAACTTGCAGCACATTAACTACTTTCATCTTACTGATGTGATCTGCCATTTAGAATCCTTGAGTTTGTAATGCGAGTTGGGTCATACTGTATAATCTAGGGGGACACTCCCACTTGTGATGTCACTAAGGCACAGGGAAGGGCAGATTTTCAAACGGCTTGTAATGGCTGATCACACTCACACCTGGTGGCATAATATCACCCCTTTAAAGAGCATTGGTCTAATTGTTTCCTAGGCGATGGCGTCCCCACTGTGTTTGTGGCTGTGGCGGGGAGGAGCAACGGCCTTGGCCCAGTGATGTCGGGGAACACGGCCTATCCCGTCATCAACTGTCCGCCAATCACCCCAGACTGGGGGGCGCAGGATGTGTGGTCGTCCCTACGCATGCCTAGTGGTAAAGCATGTTCATAAACGCACCTTTGTTTAGAAGTTGGTATCCCTGCCGGGATACGACCCGGGTTTGACCCCATTGGCGGGGGCCAACCTGTAGGCCTCCCTTCAGTGAGATGCCTGCCCCCCCCCAACCCACCTGTTCCTCACTCTTTACGTGTACGTCCCCGTAGAGCAAAGGTCAACCTCTGGAACTCTCTTTTGACCCACAGGTCTCGGCTGCTCCACCGTGCTGTCTCCAGACGCCGCAGCCCAGTTCGCCGCCCAGATCTTCGGGCTTGGCAATCACCTGGTGTGGTCCAAGCTGAGGGCCGCCATGCTCAACACCTGGGTGTCTCTCAAGATCGCTGACCAGAAGCTGCAGTCTTGCAGCCTTTAAGCCGGTCGCCTTCCACATTCCAGACCTTTCTTTTCCACGTATAATTCGTTATATTGGTGTGTTAACTGTTGGTTCTTCCTGTCTAACTACTGTGCCTAAACCTGCAACATTCATTAAACTTCATATTCTAAGGGGGTCTGTTGTTATTTACGTGCATGCCATTTCTACTTACTATTGGGTAGTTTTCAATGATGACTCAATTAGTACTGACGGCGGCAGTTGACACATTTTAAACCTTGTCTACTTATGTCCACAAATACATTTTAGAAATCATATCGCGTAGCCATACTCCCCCCTTCCTCACATGCATGGCCGTTCTTATTTTGTAGACATGTTTTATGAGCTTGCACTGCACTAAGCCGACCACACGAGGGAGCATGTAGCATCTGAAACAAATTTCAAGGCTAAATTCATTAATTCACTTAAGTGATTTTTGGAGCCAAGTGAGTGAGTCAGAATATTAGGCCACCACGTTTTATATATTCGTTTTTTTTCTAGTCTTCTCTTGGTGCTGCTGAGATGCCACAGAAAACTAATGACCCTAAATGTTCATTCTGTGTGGGTGGATGTGGGAGGCTGAGAAGGGGTTCAGCTCTAGCCTGCTATCTGTCCAAATCCTCTGCCTATTGTTTTAATGTGTTTTATCCGATGCCAAGCCTCAGTTCTGTGTGTGTCGCAATCATGTGGCCTTTTGAGTAACGGGGGCACCGTTAAGGAATCTCATTGGACACAATGTATATGTCACAAATGCTTCCAACCAGGTCTCCTAGGTAACCGTTGCCCTGGCAACAATCACGCTCCATACAATAATTCTGCACTTCCTTTTCAATCTCCTGCCTTGCTCTATCCAGACAGTGATGCGTGAAGTCTCGATCTACCCTACGTCGGTGTTCCGTATGGGAGATCATGACACAGGATGATCTATAGCGTGTCTAAAGACAATGTGTTCATAATGACTATGCTCTCTGTCATCACGACCACAGTCATTGCATCATGCTCGAAAACACGCATCGTTTGTTAGACGCAGAAAATGTATTTATTGTGAAAACATTTAGTGTGGCGTTCTACAATCATGATCTCCGTATATTTACAAGTGATTCTGGATTGGTAATGTAATGTTCAAGTACAGGTGATTTCAATATAGACTTGGTGAACAACAGCATAATCCTGTTGCCATTTACCACTTAACTACTTTAAAGTGATCGTGTTCAGCACTCCTAATCCCATAACTCATTTGCACCTCATCTCCATAATTCAGCTCTCTAGCTTCTACCACGTCTTCAACTAGCTTTTGTTTCTACCTCGCACGATTTTCCTCGCCCTCCATTTTCTTGAGACGAACACACCAAGACATGGTGTTGTTTACAGCCTCGGCTGGAGCATCACAGAGCCCCCAGGTCATGGCACGACCGGGACTTCTGCCTGAAGAACCTCCCGCCCTCGCGCTCGCGATCCCGGGGGTACCTGGGCACCAGGTTAGTCAGGAAGCGCTTGGCGCGAGATGTTATGCTCTCACGCTGGCCCCCTCCGATCATGTCCTCGGCACAAGCACCCGGTGGCCACGGCGCCTGACCCCTGGCTAGCCTCACGGCGCACTCCAGGAGCTCCGGGGTTCTGTGGTCCAGCGAGGCGGAGATCTCCAGATACAGACACTGGAATAGGGCTGCGCTCGTCACGGCCTCTGGAGGGGTGGTGGACGGGGCGGCAGGGAGAGATGGAGAGGAGCGAAGATCAGTGGATGGCGGTAGCTTTAGCTGAGGTTCGGGTGATGAAAGCGCTGACTAAAAATGCCGAGGGCTACTGGCGCTGTCGTTGGCATGGCTGCATGCGGCGGTGTCAGCGTCTTTATTAGAATGATGGAGTTCCTTCCATTGGCCAATCAGGGTAAACCACCACCTTCCATTTGCCAAAGTTTTGCAATACTATACATTATGCATGCCCAAAACAGCTGTGGAGAGGCGCTGAAGGATTTACACAGATGTGTTTTATGAATGTAAATAGACAACGGCTAGTACTGTGCCGCTGGTGCAGTACTTATACAGTTAATGTATCTGTGTAGGACTAGGGGCAGCTGTCATTGAGACCAATGTGGAGGCATGCCTTCCTCTTTTATCTTCAACAAATTACAATTGCATTTCCTATCAACTTTGAAGAGAGCTGTCTGTGAATTGCATGTCAAAAAGAGAGGCAATAATTTTACTCCAGGGAGTAAAACTTTGTTTCCAAAGTTCCACACCCAAGGGTCATCCTCATTGTGCGCAAAGCTACGTCTGTACATGTTTGTTTTGACCAGAAAGCTACGGATCAGAAGGGTCAGAATATCATCATATTGTAATATAAAGAAAGAAAACGTTATGTAAATAAGTAAAGGAAATATACCCAACGCAACACGGGTTCATACATGTCAGTGTGACTATAGGACGGCCATCTTACCCTGGGCGCTGACCTCACGAGAGCGCACAAGATCGCTCTTGTTGCCCACGAGGATTATGGGAGTCTGAGGCTGAGTCTCTCTCAAGAGGAGCCGGAGCTGGGCGGTGCGGTGAAAACTCCTCCGGTCCGTCACGGAGAACACCAGGACACACACCTCGCACTGAAGAACTGACAGGTCCTGGGGGCGTGGGGGAAGAAAGTGGAGGTGCCAAACAAGTCAGCTTTATCCCGGTATGCTTCCCAATGCAGCGCTGGAGAAAACACTTGGAGAGGTGATGGAGAGTAGGAGGAAAGCTGTGCCAGCCGTTCTGAGGGACCTCAGAATCAGCCCCACTTGATTTACCAATATTAGATTGACCATTGTATGCATAATAGCACAATGCACCTGTATGTGTGATAGTACCTGGATACGCACACACACACACACACACACACACACAATTTATTTTCATAGTGTGAATAGAGATTGTTGGGTCAATACGGGTCGCTGACATTAGCTCAACCCCTGTTGGGGCCGCTTCAGGCGTTTAGTTGATTTATTTAATTAAAAGATTGAGTTGGTATATGATGAAAAGCCAAGCCTTCAAAGGATTTAAGCTAACTTTACCCCTTTTAACCATTAAATATTTCTCTTTGTTTCTGACAGAAAAAACGACCCAAAATGCACTTAGAAGGCAATCAACTCTAAAGAGGCAGGAGAGAAATAGATGCGTTTGGCACATCTGCTCTGTGGGCAGTGTTGTCTCACATGAACACACACGAGAAGTCTGTGAACCCAGCCCAAGAGATGAGGAAAAAACTGTAAAAAAACAACCTGATAATGAGCTCCCCACACTTAGCCAGATGTAAAGCAGCAGCCAGCAGCTCAGCTCTGCTGCCAAATTA
>OMKX01113999.1:0-21072 GCA_900302425.1 Brosme brosme | reverse complement strand
GTTCACAAATGAGAGGCCCCCCACTCGTAAAGTGATCCTGATGACACTATAAATTATGGACCTCTCTGCTACAGAGAGGATAAGTTCCCTTAGCAAGGCTCCTTTTTCACAGGGCCATCTCCCCTGGGTCACATGACCACCGAGGTGACAGTCATTTTTCATGAGCGTGAGTGTTCAGTCGTGTGGCCCGCACTGCCCAGTGAAGGAGATCCTGAGGCTTCCATAGTCCTCTGTGGCCCTAAGCCTGTGTCTGTGTCTACAAAGACCCACACACTCACACACACACACAGATACACACACAGATCGGAACCCCAGAGTCCTGGCACCTTCTCACATTCGCAGGTCAAATGAATTGTCTTACACTGTTAGAAACTCCAGTCGGCACTTGGCGAAACTAAAAGCCGGGTAAGTGGATGAATAAAAGATGCCAACCAAACCGAAAAAATCCACAGGTTCCGAAGAAACCAAAGATGTGGATGACGAAGTGGAGGAAAGTGAGCCAAAGCTGACGGACAGGAGGAGAAACGCTCCAGAGCGAGAGAGGAGTGGCAGCAGGAAACACCAGAGCAGGGAGAGCTCTGTGGACCGGGAGATCCCCTCCCCGCCACAACCAAACGACCAGAAGAAGAACAAGAAGAAAGGGCAGGAAAACGTAAAGGAAAAGAAGAAGAAGAAGAAGACATCATCAGATGGAGGCATTGAGTGCGGTGTCGTGACCAAGGATGAGGAGGAGGATGAAGGCCACGAGCAGAACAACAACGATGTCAACACTGACAAGCCTAACAAGAGGAGCTCAGAGAAGTTCCCGGTGGAAGAAGTGACTGTTGGAGGAGCAAAGGAGGACAAAACCAGGACCAAGAAAAAAAAGTCTGCGGATCCCGAGAAGAAGGACGAGATGGGATCCAAGGATAAAAAGAAAAAGAAGAAGAAGTCTGCAGAAGACGACAGCGAGGAGGAAGCCCTCCTGGAGGAGCAGGAGGAGGACTCCAAGAAAAAGAAGAAGAAAAAGCCAAAGGACGACGACGACAAAAAGAAAAAGAAGAAGAAATCCAAACAGGTGGACTACGCCGAGATTTACCAAAACGAGCTGCTCAGCTACGATACAGACTCATCCGATGGATATGAGGATGAATACTACAAAAAGAAAGGTAGGAACCCTCATCATGGCATGCAAAACAATCTGAAAGTACAATGATAATAATGCATGGATGGATTACGTATCAACCAGTCTCTGGTCTCACATATGACTGGGGTCCAGCCATGGGAAACCATCCCTGTGCCAGGCTGATAAAGCTCAGCTGTGTTCCACATGGATGGAGCATAACAGAGAATCTGGGGCAGACGGGTGTTGGGTGAGACCCCAGAGGCAGGAGCACCAAACGTAGGGCATCCAGCCAGACGAGTGGAGCACGTTATCATAGACTAGGCTTGTAAACTGGACTAGAAAATGCATTAGTAACTAGACTAGATACTATAATAAGCTAGACACTATTCTTGACACTGGAACAGACACTATTATATACTATGAATCAGACTTCCTAGAGGAT
The DNA here is from genome assembly GCA_900302425.1 of Brosme brosme. NCBI lineage: Eukaryota > Metazoa > Chordata > Actinopteri > Gadiformes > Lotidae > Brosme > Brosme brosme. The sequence continues at coordinate 19,525 of OMKX01113999.1, read as the reverse complement.
TTAGTAGACATCACAACAGAACACAGACCATACAGTTTAACAAGAGCAGACATTAGCCTAGAACCTTTTCTCTATTCATGAACCACATTGCTTCCTGTTGGTCAGTCCCATTTCCCTCTGTAGTACACACACCATGTCTTGTTATCTCCATCCTTACATTGGGACTAGATAAGCACAATACCACCACTGAAATCTATTTACAGTTCAAGTCAGACAATACATGACAATACATACGATTTTAGCAATTATACGATTACACAAATGACCAGTAGCCTACATCAATTACATTGAGCTCAAATGACCATATCTGTATCTTACATTATAGAGGCATGGTAAAGGTTCAGCATCAGTATGAGCAGGTGGAGGATAGGCCTATAAGTGTCTGTTGTGTCTGGCAGTGTGTAAGTGTGCTGTGTAATGTGCACCGTGTCCTCCACTTTGGATTCAGCTCTTCTAGAACTCTCCCTCCTATGAAGGATGGAGAGTTCTAGAAAAGCGCTCTTTGCCAAGCCGCCTTCTATCTTATTTTATCAGGTGTCTCCTTTTTCACTTTAATCAGTTCTTGTCAGTCCGTACTCTGATAACTAGGTTTCTGTGTCTCTGACTGATCTAATTCTCTCAAATTGCTCTTTATCAGGTGTCCCGTCTGTTCTTCTCTTTCTTACTTTCCCTTAGATCATTTGTCATTTATCGATTGCTTGTGTGTCTCTCTTCGTGAGATGTGGTGTGTTTGTGGGCCCAATTACAGCTTCACACCCTCACAGAATGAAGTTTTCAATCACATGAATTCAGTTATGTTTGAAGGGCTATTTTTAAGTAATCTCCTTCACTTCACTGCCCATTATGCCTCCTGGCATGTAGGGCAGCAAAGTAATTCAAGTAATCTACCTGCTCTAAACTTGTTTCCTGTCTGTTTCACTCGTAACACTAGAGAAACTGACATCCGCCACCGGCTGTATCCCTTTTTGCCGATGCAGTTCATGTTGAGTTAATTGGGAATCCTGACTATTGCCTTTTTTTGTTCTTGTTATCTTTTTATCAAAAATTCAAGGGTTCCCTTAAAAAAGATATATGTATTACTACTAATTCCTACTAAAAAACTTTCCCTGCTGACTTTCAGACATTTCAGAATTTCAAATGTTAACACCTTCAAATTGCAGGCTTATATCATCTCTCTATTGCTTATGTATATGTATCTTTTCAAATACGATGATCTTAACTACACAATCCTGATTACATATTTTATTGAAAACACATAATTCTGTATTTTCCACACTTTTCTCAGGATGTTATCTGGGTGATGTGTTCTATGTGTTACATAACCTGACTCCAGTGCTAAATCTTGTATACATTACATCACGTAGAGACACACACATCTCTTACCAACTGCACACAGGTGAGGGTATTGTGTTGCATGGGATACCCAGTGATGGTGGGCATGATAGTAGCATGCACGTGTATCTGTTGACCATATATGAAAACACATTCATTTAGCCACTTAGCTACATATGCTTTGGCTATTTTTCAAATTACTAGTTGAAGAAGTCCTACATATAATTTTCCACTACTAGACTTAGCACCATGTGGTTTTGACCATAGTATAGTCAAAAGAATGTCAACAAAGTCATTGAACATTAAAATAGATTTTATCAACACGTCCAGTTATAGTGCCAAAAGTTTGTAGTAGTGCTGTTTGGGAACAATCCATTATGTAAGGCTATTACCTTCGTTCCCTGGTTCAATGCCGGTTGTGTTATTCTCGCCTCGTCTCCCCATGTTTTTATTTAAAAAAGGTTTTTCCCCTGAATTGTATTTGTGTTTCAGTGTATGAGGTGACGACCGTCACTGGGGATGTGAAAGGAGCAGGTACAGATGCCAATGTTTTTGTTACCCTTTTTGGAGACTTTGGGATCAGTCCCAAGGTTCACCTGGCCAGCAAGTGAGTTCACACATTTTAGTGTTTTCTAAAAATGCCAATGTAAAAACACTGTTGTTGTTGTTGTTTCTATGTTAATTATGTTAACTGTTAATTGTTGTTTTGAAGACCAAAGATTATTGTGATAACCTGTGTGATATGCTAGTTTATGTGGGAAAGGTCTAATGAACTACAGCATATAACAGCCGTGCCAACATAACTATTCTGCTTATCTGTCAATCAGTAACCATGAACCTTTCTATTCCTCTCATTTCTTCAGCACAGAAAAGAGGTATTTCTTTATTCATCTGCTAAAGGATGCCTATGATTTTCTTTATTGTTGTTTTGGTATTTATTATGCAAATTACACTGTATGAGATAATTCCTGCTGAGAAAAATACACTTAACTGAAAACGATATGACGCAATGAGAATTTGTCTTTACAAAACATCAACTCATCCCTAGGGCCAATAAAAAAGGAAATTGTAGTGATAAATAATACTTGGATTGGATGAGTTGCAGGAATCTGTTCTCCATACAGTAGCAAAGTTAGGACAAAGAATATCTGGAGTAAGGGGAACGGTGTGACATGGATGGTCTTCTTTTCCATTTCGAGGCAAATGAAGGAAGACCACCATGCCAGAGGGTTTAATAATCAGATAAGCCTCAGGAAATTCTATCGGCGTATTGGGTAACTCGCTCGCCTCACCTCTGCTAACATAGAATGGCGGATACAGTTACCTGTAATATGTACATTGCATATATTATGCTCCATTGTTACTGTCGGCTAGTAAGAATGTTATCCATTACTGGAATTGTTTCAGTGATCCCTTCAATCAGCCACATGTCATGTATTCAGGATACATGGTGTGTGGTGGTTGTTGTATAGATATCAAATATATAAATGTGATTTGTAAGGCTCTATACTGCACACAGTATAGAAAATAAAACAGTGGATAAAAGGAGTTTCACCTTACTCCATCGTATACATGGTCCTACCTGTATTGTGTAATTGTCTTATTAATTTATTTGTACAAAATTATACAGGTAAGTGATGGATTTTACAGCTTCTTGCACAATTCCCTGATTGTTAGTGAGGGAAAATCTAAAAAAGCAAATATCTGGAGTGTAATTAATAGGCTATATCAAAAATGCATGAATTTCAAAGTTTGATGGTGGTTTGTTTTATGTTTCGATCAGTGTCCTCTTTTTATCCTTTTTAACAAAGTGAATACGTTTCAGATGATGTGGGCAATATTGGTTGGTTTATGTGTGCTGGACTGTATTCATTCACCTTGGATAGCCATTAATGTGCATCCTCATACGTTGAATGGTATCAAATGTTCCAGGTGGGGCTGACTGTAGTAGATAGGGGTGAGGCACAAGGGCAGCCGTTCTGTTGACTTGTTAAGAAAGGTTGTCTGGTTCACTATGGTTAGCAGAAGAGGACTATCATCAATTCAAATCCTGTTCATCACGGTAAGGTGTAGGAGAAAGAAGTTTTGAATGGAAGCCCCCAGCCCACCATCAATGGTATATAGTCCTTCCTTGTATTTTACCCACTAGCACACGCATACAAATGCAAGCAAACAAGCAGACACACAAGCAAACGTGCAAGGTCATACACATCACCAATGAACAACACCCTTTCTTTGTTTTTTAATGCTTATTTTGTCTTGCTACAAAATTACAGAAGTCGGACGGCCTTCGAGAAGAATAAAACAGATGTTTTCCACATCAAAACACACAACGTGGGACCTTTGAAAAAGCTGAGGTACCGCACCATGAAGATCACAACTTCCTTGCTACATCTTCCTTCAAATACCTATGTCCAATAGTATTACATTCACATCCAGTCATGTATCCAAAGCACCTTACAAGGGTGACTTAGAACAGTAAGAGCATAGTAGTAAAAAAGTAGCGAAAAACGGCAAGTGCTGCACAAGCAAGTGCAAAGAATGCAAAGACGTTGTGGTAGTGAAGTGCATACCTAATAAAGAACAGTTCAAGTGTTTCAGTTTAAAAAATGTAATTGTCGCTGTACAGTTGTCCCAGTGTTCCAGCAAAGTAATATCTGTATTCGAAAATCTAAATAGTCAAGCTGCAGTGTCTGCCCATTGGAGAATTTATTTAGAATTTTTAGAATTAACATTAATAGTTACGCCCCATCTGGTGTTGGTCATGAGTGTTTTAGCTCACTGAATCTGCTAGAAAAGTCTGCATGGCATCCCAGCTAGACATCATTAGGGTTACACTGCTCAGCTGGCCTAATAATTCATGCATCAATGAATTATTGAAATAAATAAATAGTATAGTAAATAGAGCGCAACAGTGACCGCCCCCTTTTTGTACGGGTCGTGTTCCGGAAGTAAATTTCCCATTCATTTTCTCCATTGACTTTTCAGAAAATCGGTATAAAAAGAGTTTTATGCCTGGACCAAGCCAATTATTCCACATGTTAGTCGTTACCATAAAACATTGATTTGAAGCAAAAAAAAAAATTTGAAAACAGAAAAAAAGGCAAAGGTACAAGACTGTGTACATTACGTACATAACGAGTGAAGGAACTACTCATCCCATAAACCATTGCGAACATTTTCTGACGACTTCAAACCTTTTCCCACTTTTGAACCTTTGTCATTATTATAGTATTTATATTGTTAATACTAGTTGTGTCATATATTGTGTGTGTGTTACTGTATGTATAGTGTTTCATATAGTGTACTAGTGTATAGTGTGTATATAGGGTTCCAATGCCATTATGAGTACCATTATGGGCAGGAAGAAAGACGGAATAAATTATAGCTTAGGAACGCAGATCGGAATAAAAACCTAGGTTGGTAGAGAGACTGGTACACAAAGCCACATAGACGGCCTCGTGTAACTAGTCCCCAGCCCGCTCATAGAGCACACGGGAACGCCGTTTGGAAGCAGATGAAACCCAGGCTGTACTACTACGCCGTCTGGCCGCTGCCTTACAGCCAGGCTGAGGGGGGGGGGAGAGGCAGGGTAGAGGAATGCACAACAGGCGCAGGGCGCGGCTGGTCTAAAGGGTAGAGCTCTTGAAAGATGTAACGATATGAATGTCCGTTCGGCCGAACGGACATTCATATCTTTATTTGGGGGAAAGAAAAAGAGCCCATCCGTGGCTAGCGGGCCCTGGATGAGGCCCTGGATGAGGCCCTGGATGAGGCCCGCTCTGTTGCCCACGGGAACCGACGTGTTGGAGAGCCACATGGCCCGATGGCCCATAGTCGCCCACGCCATCTGACGTCCAGCCGTAACCGCCACCAGCTGGCCAGCTGGAGGATGGCGCCAGAGAATCAGACGACCTTCACCACTTTGTCCTGCCCAAACAACTCTCTGCCAACATTCATTGCCGACATCGCTACCCCCCCGACATAGCGGTCGGGGGGTAGCGGCTTCTCGTTCGGATGCCATCTGGTGCCCGGACAGAGGAGCGCTGCCAGGGGGGGCTCCAGATGAGGTATCCCCCCTCACCTGTGTGGTGGACCAGTGTCAGTGAAAGCCTTCACCGGTGCCTTCAGGGAGGACAGGTCCCCAGCCGCCACGCTGAGGTACCGCTGGACGGGAGGGAGCCGTGGACACAGGACGACGACTGGGGTCTAAAGAAGACCCCTTGCATGTCTTCCAACTCCGGGGCGGGCGGCGGTGGTGGCATGGTGATGCCCTTGATGGCCGCCGCCTCTCCTATGATCTCGCCGAACAGGTCGGCGAAATGGCGTGACTTCTCCGGAGGCACAACCACCGAGCGACACGGAGGAGCGGGAGATCTCAGAGATGGAGCCATCGTGATCATCTCCGCTGTCCTTCCAGCGACGGGAAAAGAACAAGTGCCACGAGAGGAGCCCCTCTCCAGGTAAGGCGCGGCAAGAAGCGGAGCACGACAGGGCTGCCTCGGCGTGCTCCGCACCGAGGCAACGGAGCACGCTGCGCCATTCACCTGGCTGGAGAGACGCCGGGCAAGAGGAGCAGAGAGGCCCTGAAGAGGGCCTCTCTGCTGGCTCCACCGCGCCGCTGCTGCTGGAAGTCTTCATGCTGCTGGAAGTCTTTCTTCGTTGAACGATTCAGGCAAATGCTGAAAGTAAAGGGAGGACGAACGCTGATGTGTGCCGCGTTATATACACGGTGCTGTGGGGAATGTGGGCGCTGCCCACGTTGATTGGTGCATTGCTGAAATTTTCAGTGCAAGCGACAAGCCCATAAGGCGGAGCCTAGACGGCGTAGCCTACATGAAATAGATTTGCACTTATCAATATGCGCGGACAGAGTAACGGACAGATACGCTATTCTCAGCCCTCTACCTCTACGATGGTTACTAAGCTAAGCTTTGGATAACAAATAATGAGTAAGACAGTTCAATGCTTATTAATGTATTGTTTGTTTGGATAGAATAAATGGTTCAACAGATTTTACTGCGTGGTTCTGGATTGTTTAGGAAAATTGTGTGATCTCAAACATACGCGTGTGCATCCATCCGCACACTGGTAATTACATGGCTAGTGCATCAGAGGCATAAGGTTACGCAAGGCTTGATATTCAAGGTTAATGTTAAGGCACCAAAAATTAAATAAAGATCACGAGTCCCAAATCTCCAGGAATCGAGTCTCAAGTCTTTTGAGGATGAGTCACAAGCCAAGTGTCAAGTCCCTGTGTGTGCAACTTAAGTGCGACTTGAGGCCAAGTCGCAAAGTAGAGTCGCCATCTCTGATAGACACTTAAAAGATAACATTTATAGTTGGATTTACAAAGACATTATTAAAATGCTTTTAAAAAACATTTTAAAAGTGGTTATTATAATAACCATATAATTATGGTCATATTAGTAATTTCATGCTGGCGTTTTCAACATTCTTAAAAGGATGTTTAAATAATACCTTTTTCGATACTAATAACCTTATTGATGTTCCTTTACGCAATAAATTGTGCACTCTACTTTAACAAAGACAAGCCTTTTATTTAAAGCTCATGCACTAACTGGCCCAGTGCAAAAGTAAAAGGAGAGAATCTACACAGATGTCATACAACCACTCAGAATTGTCCATAGTTAGAGCTATCTGTAATTCAGTTTTGAATTACAGATACAAGCCATGATGTCACTGAAATCGACAATTGACTCATCACACATCCTAAATGGCAATTGCAGATATCTGTAATTCAGTTTTGATTACGTAGTCCAAATAATATTTGTAGATATCTCAGACGTCATTATTACTTGTTGTGAATGACGTTGCTCATGTGAGGCCTCCGATTTGATATTGGCCCAGCAAAGCATTTGAAGTGTTAGCGGTTGCTGTTGTAGATAAGATATATAGAAAATGCCATGAAATAGAAAGTACTTTATGCCATGAAATAGAAAGTACTTTATGCATCACCTTAATGCGGTATTTATTAAAAGTCTTTAAGTGGGTCAATTATTAGACATTCATTAAATCTTTCTGCTCCCCCCAGGATCGAGCATGACAATACAGGGATGAACGCCGGTTGGTTCCTCGACAGGGTGGTGGTGACAGACGTGAACAGGCCCCACCTCCGCTTCTACTTCCCCTGCAACAACTGGCTGAGTCAGGAGGAGGCAGACAACCTGTTCGTCAGGGATCTGCTGGGTAGCCTCAACCCAATGGACGTCCCAAAGTGTGGGTGATTTAGAACTAAGTTACACTAATTAACCCTAGTGTGCGGGCCGTGAAACACACGTACAAGGGCTTGTACATCGCAACGTCACACCACTATGCCCGCTGCCATTTTGGGAGTGTTATGTCTGATTTAGCAAAGATTAGAGTTTTTTAAGACACTGTCGGGATTATGTTGAAGTGCTTGCTGTGTTCTGTTTTAGAGGTTAAAACATTACAGTTGCAGGGGCAGACATGGAAAATGAGGGGGCTACTTGGTTCAAAACTTTGCTAAAGACGGGGGCCCCAAGCGCTGTGCCAACTGGGGTTCCAATAATCATGGGGCTAAATCTCTGTCATGCCCAGCATTAGGAAAGTGCTACAGAAATGTGAAAAGCGAAATCCTTTTGCCCGGTTGTGCCTCTCCCCTCCCACATATCCAACTGGTACCTTATCATTGGCCGTTCACATAAACGCCATAGAGCACCAGCAGGGTAGAGTGACACACTGTTACACTGTCGTGGTGGGCACACCTGTCCCACCAGGGGGGTAGCACCAAATGCTGAGCCCTATATACAAGAAGTCCTGATGAAAGTGTAGCCTATTGTCTGCTCTTGCTTTGGGTTGTCTCTGTTCGTTTTAGCAACGATAACGGAGGTAACGGCAGTTAAGAATGGGGTTTCATCTTGTGTGTTTAAACGTTTGTGCTCACCTTTCTTTGAAAAGAAGTTTGTCAGAACCTGACTTCCTTCATTTTGTCTTCTCTCCCTGTCTTTCTTCTCCTTTCTCTCCGAGAGCCAGACTTCAATATCTTTAACTGTGGCTGTGACATGTTGCCACATCTCCATCCAGACAAAAAAGTCTCACCGTAAACTAGGTGCGATTCGCTTGGGCCCCCCCAAGGCTTTCCAACTTAGACCCCCAGTCCGTCGGCCCTGTGTCCCACTGATATTTGAGAAAGGGGCCAAAATGTTACTTCTGAATAAAACCACCGATGACAGGCTTTTCGCCCACGTGCCCATGGAGGCATACACTGCCCTGCTCCGTCATTCGCCCCAAGCTCCTTCCAAAATATCATGTCACTCATCCTGGCTGGTATCCCTGGCGTGGCCATCTAAACTTAGTGGTACATGAAGCCAAACAAGAAGCATGCCTGGAGTATGTGCTTCAGAGTTTCACACAGCACAATGTCACTCTGAATGTGAAGAAATGTCTGTTCAGGGTGGAGGACAGAGAGTTCCTGGGTTTCAAACGTTCATACAGTCATCGCTCCCATCCTGCCTTACGTAGATGCCATCATTTCCTTGCCAGACAGCCAGTCCCTGTCCCAGTTGGCCTCTTTGGATTGGTTGTGTAGTATCTCCACTTGGCTCCCCAGTACTCGGACTGCATGGGTCCCTTACACCAGCTGTTGAAGAAGGATGTGGTATGGACCTTGACTCTGGTATGCAAGATGGCAGTGCAGATCATCAAGGAGGCTGCTGGGATGAATGAATCAGTACAATTTCAGGCTTGAATTGACCCCCGGTCCCAGCAACACAGTGGCCAACCTCCTATTGAGAGCCATGCCTTTCGTGTGAGAGGTTTGTCTGGTGATCTGAACAGGCCCGGGGGCACTGCCCCATAGTCCCGGAATGACGAAGGCCAAGAGTCTGGCATATGTCACATGAGGGACACCTTGGAGTGGTTAAGGTCAAGCATCGCTTCCATGACACGGTGTGGGGGCCGAAGGTTTTGCTCTTATCATCTGTTTGTCTCAAAACAACCTATATAGTGAAGTCCCTGAGAGAAGCTCGGGAAGAAGGATTGACAATGTTTGAACTTCCCTTGATATCCCGTAGAATTGTATTTAAAGATTCAAATTCAGAGTGGTGTTTTCCAGAGTGGTCGAGTTCATCCCACCTTAAATTCCAAAACAGTTCCGTGCGAGCTCATCCAGATCAACCTCTGACTATCATGGGCTGTCTTGACAAGCTAGCAGGTTTGGTTGCTGGGGCCTGCCTGTTAGACAGGTCCATCAGACCAGCGGTGTACCATCCTGAAATTGTCATTATAAAAAGAGAGACGTGGTAAAACACAGTTTTCATTGGGCTAGGTTACGTTAACTTTATGTTAATTTAGAACTTTACAGTACTACAACCCTCCTTAGTACTCTCAATATGGGGGAATATCGCAACAAAAAATTCCTTGATGCATTCTGATGTACAAGCCCTATTATCAACCCAATTGAAATCCAAGGGTGTGAGTGCCTTAAAACTAACTTACAATTATCAACCCAATGGAAGTCCCAAAGGGTGGATGCCTTAAAACAAGCGTTATCCACTTGTAAGCTACTTAGAAATGTTGGGATCATGTGACCTGGCATCTAGCTGTTTTGGAATCATATTAGGATGTTGTCAGAACACGCACCCGACACTCACACACACATTTGACGCGTTGCTCTCGACACAAATGTGCATGGACACACACTCACACATACGTGCGCATGCACATCAACATGCACGCACACACACACACAGACCCACACACACACACACACAATTCTCAATTCTCTTCAGGTTGCATTGCAGACTGATGCTTTTGCAGTTCTTGCTTGTTTTGTAATAATATATGTTTTTCGGTTGTTTTGCAGTTAATAAATACATAGTGAGTGTGTTCACCGCAGACATGAAGGGCAGTGGGACCGACGCTGACGTTTTCCTCAATATCTTTGGAGAGTACGGGGACACAGGTGACAGTGGATATAACCTATAACCTATTTGTGATCACTGTAGTTAACAAAACAGTGTGGTAAAATGGCGTTATCTGTTGACTGTATCCCACCAAAGGGGAGAGACGTTTGGACAGTGACAAAGACAACTTTGAGCGTGGAACAGAGGACAAGTTTACAATCGATTCTCCAAACCTGGGGAGACTGAGAAAAATCACCATCGGCCACAACAACAGGGGCTCCTCCGCTGGCTGGTTCCTCGATAAGGTACAGTGCATTATGTAAATACATACAAACAACACATAGTTTGTGTATGTGTGTATGTATGTATTCAAACATACATACATACAAACCAAAGGTCCCCTTTGAGAACATGTTGTTGTTCAGGTCGTAGTTGATGACATGGGGAACAAAGAGGTGTATGAGTTCCCAGTCAACCACTGGTTGGCCATGGACGAGGCAGACGGCAAGATTCAGAGAGACATACTGGTTGGATCAATGCAGCCTATGGGTGAGCAAAACACACTGTGTTGTTAGCAGCAGCTAAATGGAGACAAAGATATATAGCTGATAACAAGCAACATCTGCACACTTAATATATTTTATATTTCAAATTTGTTCTTACATTTTTAGTTTTGTATTTCGCAGAATTTGTTTATTCTGTCTGTCCTTACACCAACATACCAAGACACATTTCTGGTATCGGTAAACCTTCTTGGTAATAAATCACGTTCTGATTCTAACTGATCTAACTGTCTTTATCTGACATAGTCATACAGAGATTGTTGTAATAAAGAAAGAGTTAAAAAAAAAAAAAAGATTTTGTGATTGTGCCCAACATGTACCTCCGTCTCCTCAGCCATTGTGTACAACGTCCAAGTGATGACGGGGGACATAAGAGGCGCAGGCACCAACTCCAAGATCCATATCGTGATGCACGGATCAAAGGGGGTGAAGAACAGCGGTAAGGTCTTCCTGGAGGGGGGCTTATTCGAACGGGGCCTCATTGACATCTTCAATGTGGAGATCTGCGAGCTGATCAGCCCCCTCAGCAGGGTGACCATCGGACACGACAACGGAGCGGTGGGGGCCGGATGGTACTGTGAGAAGGTACCACGCTCTCCTCTGCTACATTCCTGTCCTTATCACCCATAGAGCAAAGTCTGTTACTGAAGTAGGGCTTGATAAAACCGAGGAGCTGTCACGTTAAGCTAGCAACTTTCTGCAAATTGAACTTCAAATACATGTATACAATATACAATATATACAGTATATAGATTTATACATATATAAAATATTACAATTTGTTTATGTTACTAAAACAGTTAGCTTACATTAACTGTGACACATGACATCTGACATCATCCAAATTCCACTATGTCCAATTCTGCTCCATGTTATTCAGAGTATATCTTACATCTCAAAAGTAAAACATGACTTAAGGACATAGTATACAGGAACATGTTGATCACTTAGGATTTTGGTATTTATAGTGGGAGTCCCTACTGCTTACTTTCAAAGTAGATGAGGGCTCCAAGTGTAGTTATATTAGTTCACGTTCTATGGTCGACCAGAACTTGTTTTCTGTTGTAGAAGGGAAGTACACTGAGCACCAAAGGGCCAGCTCCACTGGCCACTTTGGTGCGGCGTCTGTGGTGCGTCGGAGTAACACGTCTGCTCACTGCAATAAATATACGCTTTTGCTATTAGTATTGTTTTTAGGAAAATACGAATGTACAAATTTTATCAAGTGTACAATGTTCACACATTGCACTGCCCGTCCCAAAGCAGGAGGGAGGAGGAAAGGAGAGTGCATTGTGCAGTACGTTTGGCTTGTTGCTTCGTGCTTAGTCTAGCAGGGAGGTTAAGGGGATTCAACTTGAATGTAATGAGCAGTACGCACTTGAACTTCTTCTTTATTCTTATAGGCTTTGTTGAAGATGTTTTTACCTTTAACCAGGTAAATCATTTCATGTTCTCTGCTAGGTGACGATATACTGTCCGTTCACCGGCATTGAGCAGACATTTCCTTGTGGGAGGTGGTTGGATGAAGACGAGGCTGACGGACTGATTGAGAGGGAACTGTACGAAATGGTTTCTCTCAGACAGAGAAAACTGAAAAGTAAGTTGCTAAAATGTTCTTGACCTAGTATAGACAATTTATGGAAAAATGATGTACATATGGTATTTACTTTAATTGTTTATTTCTTAATTTATTACATTACATTTATTTAGCTGACGCTTTTACAAAAGCAGTCTCTGTGGGCCCTCTTCCTCTCTTGATCCATGTATCTCACACATCTTTAAAAACATTGAATCTGTAGTGGGTATTAGGGTAGTCACCAATGAACTGTTCATACCACATTTAAACAAGTAATAATAATCTGATATGTGTGTGTGTGTGTGTGTGTGTGTGTGTGTGTGTGTACAGTTTCAAATCTCACCACATTTCAAACTGGGCACACCTCCTTTCTCAACAAATTGTAGTCTACAATTACTTTATATGGTCAATGAGGTTTGCTTGGTTTTTCCATGCTTAAGAAAACATATTATTATCTTCCTGTTTAGTTAAGCTCCTTTCAGTAAAAAGTGCTACAAATTATTGCTTGGAATAACTTTTAGTTGCTGCTATGAGCTCACCTTGTCTCACATCCTCAGTAACATGAGGAGATGATGAAGGACCTGCCGCTGCTCCACTCTCTGTGGCTGTTTTTGAAACTTAGGGCCATGTGTTTCATGATGTCAAGCTTTGCTAGGTATTTTATTTATTTAATGTCATATGACATTGTAGGTATAATGCTAATTCATTTATGATAGGGATAAATTCATGTTATACAATGCAATTATGCTTCAAGGTAGATTCCTCGCTGACTGCCTTCAATCCAAGCAACTGCTGATATTAGATTAGAGATTAGCTGCGTTACTGTTTTAGGGAATCTAACTAAACCATTTCACACCTTCTGTAAGCAGTGACAGTTAGCCGCCACCAAAAAACATTTATGTACAAAGTTCGGTGACTCAAACGTTGTATTCAGCCATTCATAGTTACTTGTGTAATGAATTACTTATAAATAAAAAATTGCAAACAAAAAACTTTTCATCCCAGGCTTTTCGAGGGCCCTCCCCCCATTGGGGCCCACTCCCACTAATTTGCCTTGCAAGGCATGTGGAAAGTTCCTGAAGACTGAAAGGTTTGCCTTTTCAAATAACTCAGTACCTCCAAATTGAATAAAGTGTCAATGTGTTGTGCTGACGCGTAGAGTACCCGTGGACCCTGTGGATCTGGACATCAGATGTGAAGGGTGCAGGGACGGACGCCCAGGTGTTCCTGCAGATCTACGGGGAACTGGGGAAGTCTGACGAGATGAGAATGGAGAACAACTCGGATAGCTTTGAACAGGGACAGGTGGACAAGTTCATGGTAGGTCACTGATTGCTGACTGAAGTGCAAACTAAAATCAACTAAAGCACTGCGACAATGTATTCTGTTGGTGACATTTCCGGGTTTGGAAATGTTTTTCTAATTGCTGCCCTTTGTAATTTTTGCATTCTGGGACTCTGAAGATTGAAATGCCAGATATAGGACAGCTGCGAAAACTAAGAATCTGGCATGAGAAAAGACATCCTTTTGCTGGTTGGCATCTAGCAAAAGTAAGACAGGAGTTTCTAATTTGTCAATGAAAAATGTGTAATAGACGATTATAGAAAATATGTTTTGTCATTTATTAACTGTGTCAGATTGCTCCCTTATTGAGCTGCAGAACATATATATATATATAAGATATAAAGTATAATATAAAGCTAATACTTTTTGTAGATTTGGTGCTTATTGTTATAACAACTCCTTACAGGTGACTCTACAGAAGACCTTGACAAAAGAGAAGTTCTCTTTTGACTGCGGCCGCTGGCTTGACATCAACGAGGACGATAACGAGATCATCAGAGAGATACCGGCTACTGGGCCTCTCATTCCAGAACCCCTCCCCTGTAAGACGGAGCATGATCTCTACGTCCCAAAACATAAACATAAAAACAACATAAAGCACAAGAGGCCTGCATTTGTTGTCCATCAATAATCCCGCAATTGGATTCCATGTCTTTCATGTGTGGATAATGATATTTCCCAGGATAAGTCTCTGGTAGATTTACATGGGGAAACAAAAATTGTTGTTTATGTTGTACAATGTGCTAGCAGTCTGATGCTCATCTCCCCCTCCCTGCAGTAATAAAGTACCTCGTCACCATTTGCACGGGCAACATTAGTGGTAGTGGCACGGACGCGAGCGTTTTCCTCAGCGTCATTGGGGACCTCGGCGACACAGGGGAGCGGCTGATGTTTATGAGCAAAAACAACGTCAACAAATTTGAGAAAGGCAACGTAAGTTTGTGAGACAAGAAACTGTATAGAGCTGGCTTGGAAGTCATTGTGCATGAGTCATTATGATTGATTGATATTTCGTTTTGAATGCTTTATTGTGCCTCAATGTAAATATATCCGTCAATATTAAATACCTGCAAATATTATTTTCATATTTAATATTAAGGTTCATACCGAGACAACCCTTTCTACTTTTACTGTTTAATTTATAATGACTACTTCTATTTGTTTTTTTACTACGTGAACGACATAATAGATGGTGTGAATGTGGGTACCACAGAATGACCATGTTTTAGGCCTACTCATAGTCCTATTATATTGGGGTTTTAAATCATACTGCAAATGGGATGATAAAAGCCATTATGTTGTGTTTATTGCAGCACGATGAGTTCCTCATTGAGGCGGTGTCGCTGGGGCAGGTCCAGAGGGTCCGGGTGGGCCACGACGGCCGAGGCGGGGGTTGTGGTTGGTTCCTTGACAAGGTGTTGGTCAGGGTGGAGGGGCAACCTGAGTCCGAAGCCATTGAGTTCCCCTGTGACAGGTGAGGATAAAACAGTAGAAAAACTTTGAAGGAACAAGGATTCAAATCCTTTAAATAGGAAAATGGCTGATACTGATATATTGCAGCTGTGTGAAGAACATAATGATTTATAATTAAGTTAAAGGAATAATTCACCCTAGAAATAGAATTTTCTAAATCTGTTTATTGTACTTGTATTCTATTAAATGTAGCCATCATTATTAAGGATTTGGAAAAAAATATGTAAGCTTGAATCTCTGGCTTCTAGAAAACTTATACAATTTTGAATCAAGTTCATTCAAGTCTATCCAAGTGGCATTCTAAAATAATTTTTAGATTGCTGGCTTGTTATTTTCATTTTGATGGCTAATGGCTTATTTAGACATTAAACTGACAGACATTAGTTTAATCTCAACCTGGCATCTTAAATTTGTAAGATGTATTTATGTATTTATTTAGTCACTTAGGCCTATCAGTTGACATCAGAACTATAATCGCGTGATGTAGCCTATTAGACCTCCCAAGTTTAGTCGATTTTTTGCCCCAGACAGAATGGCTGTAGTATTTTTCGTTTGAGGGGTTACACATGGAAAGGCCTACTTTGTTTAGTAGGAGATAAGGTAGGACATACCAATAATGGCAACAATTAATCATGCAGTTGAGTACTCTACTCTGCGTGTTTGGCGATGTGTGTCGTTAGTCAGTTTTATAGGCTTTATTGTAAAATTGAAGAGTCAGTAGATTGGCATGGCCTCAATATCAGACTTCATGGCCACAGTGGCAATGCAAAGGCAAATGACCCTAACACCTTTCCATTAGAGAGAGGAAGGGAGACATCTCGAGGTCCAAGGAGAATGTGTACAAATGCCTTTTCAATTGACTAGCAATTATATAAACAAGGTTTATATCATTTGTATATCATTTTATATCATAGTTCAGATTAATATTTCCACAACAGTTCCTCACTTTTTTACACTTACAGGTAAAAGAGATAATTATTGGAATACAAATGAATATAATGTGTGAACAATAATGGATGTACTCTAGTGGTTCTAATCATGTTGTCTGTTTTAGAGGCAAGAGATAAACTCACTAAACCTGTTATAAAAAACTATTAGGCATAGGATAAAACATAATGGGGGAGAAACCTTGACAACTATACAGACAAAGAGTCACAGAGTTGCAATTGATAAGACAGATATTTCTAGAAAACAAAGTTGCAAATAGAATGTGAACAATACATATAAGGAAAATTTATCATACAATAATAAGATGGGTTCCTCAGGGTGGGGGAGCAGGACTTCCTGCTGCCTGCAGCGGCCATCTTGGTTATCAGCATTTCGACCTAGTTCTGGTTATTAACAACTGAAAGAAAGACAAACAGGTAGAAGAAAAAATAATGAAGAAAGGACGAGAGAGGGACAAGGAATAAATTAAACAAATAGTAAGGCCACTCAGAAGTTATGTTTTTCATGTGTGGTGTTTCAAACAACATGCAACATGCAGTGCTTCATGCACTTAAGATTAGATCAACACCCATGCATTCAACTAAACAACTGTATACCGTGTATAATGTAGCCATGACTGTCATATATCACATGCATTAAACTGTATGCATGCATGTATGTGAGATGTATGTATTTATTTTAACCAGGATTGCAATGGCAAAAGGCAAAGCCTCTGAGTTAAGGAGAAAGGGTTTAAACGAAAGTGTGTAACAGTATTTACATAGTCACAAATATCCTGATGGGTGGAACGACAAGCTAGGCTCCAAGGGTGCAGAGCTGATCTTAGACTTAACTATCTTAGAATAGAATAGAAATCCCTTTATTTGTCCCACAAACAGGGAAATGTACATGTCACAGCAGCAAAGATACAGTTATTACAACAATAAAATAAAATAAAAGTATATATATATATATATATATTCAAAAATATTTTTAAAACAATTGCACAAGTGGAAATATTGCAGGTTATATGTATACTATTGCACAGTGTAGCGGTTACTGGGTGCAGTGCTGATGATATAGTCTGACTGCAGCAGGAAGGAAGGACCTTCGGTTCCTCTCCGTCACACACTTGGGGTGTAGCAGTCGGTCACTGAAGGAGCTGCCAGTTGTGAGGGGCCTAGTGCTCCTCAGGTCACACTGGTTTGAGGCCTGGTGCTCCTCAGGTCACACTGGTTTGAGGCCTGGTGCTCCTCAGGTCACACTGGTTTGAGGCCTGGTGCTCCTCAGGTCACACTGGTATCATAGAAGGGTTAAATGCAGCTTGTTTAGCAGCAGAATCTGCCAATACATTAACCTGGGAAACAAATTTGAACTAGCAAGTTAAGCTAAAAACAAATGTTCTAATTCTAGCACTATGTCGGATGGTGGTGTCAGAGGTTGTAATGAACTCTATGTTGCAACATCACATAAACGTAACCTTTGAAGTTAATTGTAGATGTAGTTAATGCAATGTCTGTAACAACTGCATCTCTTGCTCTACAATCCATGTCAAGTCAGTGCAGGAGTCATCCAACCAAGTCGCAATCATCTTGTGGTTTGTGTTTAAATTCTGTTGACTTTTGACACTTTGTGTTTATATATCATAAAGTTCAACATTAGTGTTGCATGGTTTACAGCTTGTGAGCATATACAATTTAAGTTTGCTCAGTAATGTGAGTTCATAGCCTGTTCTATGTGCATTAGTGAATTATTGTGTGCTTGTGGAATCAACTGAAATATTAATAGTTGTGAACTAATACTATAGCACATGATATTTCAAATCAAAGATGCAGTAGCAGCCTCAGCTTGGAGACAACTTGTAAACTACTGTGTATTTTGGAGATTCTGCTGAGACAAACGGTCATTAGCGTGACCTTCATTAAAGACCAAGACATGGAGATGAACAATGGTGGAGCCATAGGGTGGTGCTCAGAGCTTAAGAGCTATACCATATGCATATGTTGGTCAACACTAGTGTGATGTGTCTCTCTGCTCTATTGGTGTGAAAAATAGGGGGCTCCTTTTTTGTGAGTGATACAACAGCTGCAGAACCAGCCAGACCGACATATATCTGTGTTGGAGGCTTTGTTGTGTCAATGTGATTTAGATTCCACAATTCCTCCTTACAATGAAACAAATATTAAAGGAATCATCTAAGATACACTAGCAGTGAGTATTGAGGACAATGTTAAACTCTGAATATTCTCAATATAAAGATAAAAAGTTGTAGCAAAGTCTGTTACTACACTCACAAAGTAGGAGGCTGCCCCGCTCCACCCAGGTGACTTTTCTTTTGGGCTCCTCCAGACAGAGGACGCAGGGTGGTGGGCTTGGGAATCCGGTTTATTGTAAAGGTTGGATAATGATTCATGGCCTGGTGTGGTTGCCATCTGGGAGAACTCCCTGCCAATTACATATGACTTTACAAGCCATTTATTGAAGCTTATGGGCAATTTCAAATGCATAGTTTATCATTTTCTAAAGGCTAGAATTTCATTATTGATATGCTTTCCAACTTTGGTTACTCTCTTGCAAAACACAAATGTTGTTTATAGCTGAAACGGAAACAATGAGAAATTTGAATTATTTAGTCTTACCTGAATGGAGCACTTATGATACCAGGTGGAGAGAGTTGTAGAGGCGGTGTTTGGATGGTTAGGGGTCATAATAGTGATGCTCCCCTAGGTGTTGGACAGGGTTTCTTAGGGTGTGGGGGCCATGGTCGGGTTTTGGAGGAGGAGCCGAGGGTCTGGACTGTTTGCTTGACTTTCTCCGGCAATCGTTCGGGCCACGTTTTCCACAATGTTTACATAAATTCTGCTCTTCTCTTAATTTTGACTCTGCAATTGTTGGCTGTGTCAGTGAGGGGAAGGAGGAGGAGTACAGGGGCGTTGTGGACTCCTTCGTCGAGTGGTGTGCAACTAACTATCTGCATCTCAACTCCACCAAGACTAAGGAGCTGGTTGTGGATTTCCGCAAGAGGAAATCTGCCCCTACACCCATCTCCATCAACAGTGTGACTGTGGATGTTGTCCAGGATTACAAATACCTTGGAGTATACCTGGATAACAAACTGGACTGGGCCAAGAACACTGAGGCTGTCTACAAGAAGGGCCAGAGTCGACTCTATTTCCTGAGGAGGCTCCGGTCATTCAACGTATGTAACTTCATGCTGAGGATGTTCTACCAGTCGGTGGTAGCCAGTGCCATCTTCTTTGCTGTTGTGTGCTGGGGCAGCAGGCTGAGGGCAGCACACACCAAGAAGATCGGCAGGATCATCAGGAAGGCTGGCTCCGTCCTGGGGGTCCAGCTGGATTCTTTGGTGGAGGTGTCTGAGAGGAGGACGCTGCGTAAACTGCACAGTATTCTGGACAATGAAG
>OMKX01113997.1:4131-14944 GCA_900302425.1 Brosme brosme | reverse complement strand
CAACTCTGCTCATCCTTGTTTACCCTGAATTAACCATACTTCCTATTTCTTGCTCTAATTGCCTCAAGGTTGTCATTATTCACCCAGGGTTCTGTTCTCTGTTTTATTCTTATTTCTTTACAGGGGGCTACTTTATCAACAGCTTCTAAAAACATACCCTTAAATGAGCACCATGCTCTATCCACATCTATGCATTGCAGCACATTAGACCAGTCCATTTGCTTTAAACAGTCATTTAGTGCTTCTTTGGTATACCTTTACAGCGACCGGGTTTTAATAGAAGAATGAACGTTAAGCACTGCTTTCTTGATCTTTCTAGTACAGAAAATAATAGAATGGTCACTCAGCCCATAATTTATAACCCCACTCTCTGCTATCCTGGACTTATCTGATACTAGAACAAGGTCAATCGTGGTTTGGGTAGTGGAACACACACGTGTTCATTAATCAGCTGATGAACACTAAAAGAACGGTTAAAGTTCATCAATGCTTTATACCCGGAAACATCCCGTTTCTGAATATCAGTGTTAAAATCTCCCATAATGATAACTTCAGATTTTAAAAAGTCCATACTCTTGTGTGTGAAACAGTAGAATCCTAGGAGATGCGTAACTTAGCCGAGTCACTTGGGGGCAGTGTTGCAATGTGTCTCTTGATTAAAGCTGAGGAGAATTCAGCTTTCCTCCCAATACCAGTCAGTGCTGTGAGCCCCTCCCCACTCTATACTGTGAGTTAAGAGGTACATAGAGCTCATTGTGAGATGTAACACTGAGGCCCTCTATACTGTGAGTTCAGAGCAACATAGAGCTCACGGTGTAACACTGAGCCCCTCTATACTGTGAGTTAAGAGGTACATAGAGCTCACGGTGAGATGTAACACTGAGCCCCTCTATACTGTGAGTTAAGAGGTACATAGAGCTCATGATGTAACACTGAGCCCCTCTATACTGTGAGTTAATAGGTACATAGAGCTCATTGTGAGATGTAACACTGAGCCCCTCTATACTGTGATTTAAGAGCATCTCAGCGTAGATTCACAGAGAGACCAAACCTAGCAGCACAGCTGTAGTCATTGTTTTTCCAAAATGAAATGAATTGGAGGACAAACAACAAATATTGAAATGTACACAACACTTTGGATGTTAAATTCAATGTCGTCAATGTCATCTTTCAAAACACCTGGGCATGCGCCACCAATTGTTCCTGACCTCTGACCTTTAATACAAATCCGATGCAGATCTTTGAGTATTGAGCTGAGAAACCCTGGTGTGGGTGGTGTGAAGATAAGAGAGATGAAGTTCTCCTTATGGTTAGTGATTAGGTGAGCTAGGGGCGGAGCTAGGGCAGGGCTAGGGAACCTGTGAGCAGGTGAGATAGGAGCGGACCTAAAACGGCAGATTGGAATATTTGTTCCTGTTTTATTTATGTTTGCCGCAGCATAGCTGTGAACCATTGTCACCAAGGGCTAAACAAATGGTCAGCGTCCCTACAACAACCTTGACTGATCACCGAATCCTTTACGATGACTTACATGGCTTAACTATTTTGTTCCTTTTTTTCCGGTCAGAGAAGCAGTCCCAGAAGAGGAAACTGTCAAAATGTAGCCTAAATATTTCAGTTTTAAGTGGAGAAAATGTAACCATTCAAATGTAATGACAGATGTCGGACCCAGTTTGCGTATTTTGTTCCAGGAAGTCTGTGAAGATGCTATCAACGCAGAAGTCCCTTTAATTAACAGCAATGCTCATTCTCAAAACGTAAGTTCTTACCTTCGAGGGGTAAGCCACACAAAACATGATTTGACCTCTGTTTGCTATACAATAATGTATTGAAATGTGGTCTTACGAGAGGTGTAATCAGTGGTGGAGTGGGGATTTCTTTAGTGGGGGAACGCTATTTTTTAAAGACATCATCACAAAGAATGCCGTGTGTGCGCGCACACACACACGCACACAAAATACTTAAAATAATCGGCAGATACAGAAACTACTTGTGCTTACTTGAGCTATTGTATTACAAAAACAAACATTATCAACAACATTCATAATGTGTGTGGCATTGCTTCATTTAATCACACACAAATCCTGCCAATTCATTACAATAGCAGACAAACAGGATCCGCAAAGTATTTGACATGAAACGCATACAGTCAAGTATGTCTAGCTAATTAAAATTATGTAAATCACCTGTGTTACTGTGGTATATCTTACCGTCCTATAGAGGTCGCTACAATATGATAATGACTTGGATATTACATGTGTAAGAATGAATGAGTGATGAAGAAGTCAAGTAAAGAATAGTTTAACACTACGTCTGCTCGTGCTTATACTTTATTACGTTTATACCATACAATACAACATATTGGCGACGAGGATGGCTTTACTCAGCCTTTCACCACCTCTACCTTTTCTACAAACACCTGGCGAACCAACACTTACTTTTGACGCCTGGGTGAGAAACTTTGAAACGTACTTGACCGCGCTGTCTGACAAAGAGTTGGCGGACAAAAGAAAGCGCGCCCTTCTTGTGCATTGCATTGGTGTGGAGGCACAAAGAATTTTCTATGCTCTGCCAGAAACAGGGACCTCATATGAACAAGCATGCACCGCATTGAAGTCTTTCTTCGTCCCTAAAGTCAACGTTGTGGTCGAAAGGAACAAGTTTCGTCTACGTAGCCAAAATGTTGGTGAGTCCGTTGTGCATTACGTTGCTGCCCTGCGTGCGCTCGCATCTAGGTGTGAGTTTGGTGCTGTGGCAGATGAAATGATTCGAGACCAGTTGGTCGAGAAGACAAACAGTAATAGAATACGAGAACGCTTGCTTTTAGAAAATGAACTGACGTTACAAAAAGCCATAACGCTGGCGAGCCAAATTGAGTCTGTGCTGGCCGATGCGCAAGCTACGGTGAAGAACGGCGTCGCAGTGGTTGGGGCCGTCCAGCGCACTACTTTTCGTGGCGGAGGAAGAAACCAGTCTTCGCAGTTTCAGCGCAAGGAGTTCCGTTCAGCGCCCAAGCAGAGTGAATCTTCATATCCCTCCGCGGGAAAGAAGTGCTACCGCTGTGGTTCGTCACGTCATCTGGCCAACAGTTCTACATGCCCTGCAAAGCCTGCTACATGCAACCAATGCAACAAAAATGGACACTTTGCCAAAGTTTGCAGAAGCACAACTACTTCCATGGTA
Source organism: Brosme brosme (assembly GCA_900302425.1). Taxonomy (NCBI): domain Eukaryota; kingdom Metazoa; phylum Chordata; class Actinopteri; order Gadiformes; family Lotidae; genus Brosme; species Brosme brosme. The sequence continues at coordinate 11,761 of OMKX01113997.1, read as the reverse complement.
GAGCAAGTGTCTGACGTGACGGTTTTGAACATTGCTGATGGAGCAGATATGCAAACAAACAAATTGTGGTGCAGTGTGTCACTGCAAGCTGCAGGTGGCAGTAGTGTGAATGCAAAATTACTAATTGACACAGGATCTGCTGTTTCAATTAAACCTCAATGTTTCTTGGAGGAACATTTCCAACACATTGCATTAACAAACCCTACTGTGCGCCTTATGACTTACACAAAATCACCAATACCTGTGCTGGGCTGTCTTCATGTGAATGTGACTTGCAATTCTAAATCGGCCAGCGCAACCTTCTACGTTGTGCCAGTGGGAACACCAATTCTAGGCATGGATCTCGTTACTGCCTTGCACATAGAAATTACACATGACAGCATTAGCAGTTCTACTCAACCGACAGTACCGGTGCAACATACTGCTGCTGTTCCTGAACCTGGAGAGGTCAAGAACTTCGTACACAGGGTCAAGATCCGTCCTGAAATCACTCCCTTTCAGCAAAAGCTACGCCGTTTGCCATTTTCCGTACGTGATGAAGTCTCTGCAGAGCTGCTGCGTTTGGAAAAGGAGGGAATCATCGAGAAAACGGATGCATCACCCTGGGTATCACCAATACTGGCCATCAGAAAGAAAAGTGGACAGCTGAGGCTTTGTGTCAATCTGAGGGAGCCGAATAGATCTGTCGTCATTAATAGCCACCCCTTGCCACACATTGAGGAAGTGTTCCATGAACTGAGGGGTGCACAGATGTTCTCTACCATAGACTTACAGAATGCTTACCATCAAATGCCGTTACATGTCGAGAGAAGAGATCTCACTGCCTTTATCACACATGATGGGCTATTCCGCTTCACTAAGGTACCCTATGGATTAGCGTCCGCTCCAAGTGCATTTCAGAGAATGATGTCTCAAATACTGGCTGGACTGAAAGGCGTCCAATGCTACTTGGACGATATAATTATATATGGAGAGACCCCAGCGTTGCATGAGCAACGCCTCAAAGCAGTGCTCCAGCGCCTTCATGACAGTGGCCTCAGGCTCAACATGTCCAAGTGCCAGTTCAGAAAGATTGAACTTCCCTTTCTAGGCCATGTGATTTCTGCTTCTGGCCTCCGGCCTGATCAAGACCACGTCAAAGCTGTTGCCGACGCTCCTCCTCCACATGATGCTGCAGCGCTCCGCTCCTTCCTTGGACTCACCTCCTTCTACTCAAAGTTCGTTCCACAGTATGCTGTTGTGGTGGAACCACTACGTGCTCTGCTGAGAAAAGACAACAAATTCACATGGACAGAGGAAACTCAAAAGGCTTTCTCTAAGCTCAAAACACTGATTACTAATAGCCCGGCCCTTGCACTGTTCAACCCAGTGCGGCCCACTGTTGTCACAACTGATGCCTGTGACTATGGCATTGGTGCAGTACTTACACAGCTCCACGGTGACAGAGAGAAAACGATTGCTTTAGCGTCACGCACACTAACAGACTGTGAGAGGAAATACTCCACGATTGAAAAGGAAGCCCTTGCCTGCGTGTGGGCAACAGAACGCTGGCGTACCTACCTGTGGGGTAACCATTTCACCCTTCGTACTGACCACAGCCCTCTGACAACGCTACTCACCACTAAAGGCCTTGGCAGAGCAAGTATGAGAATTGCTAGGTGGTCTGCAAAACTCCTGACATTCAATTACACAATTGAGTACAAACGAGGATGTGACAATGTGATAGCTGACTGTCTCTCATGTCTGCCACTGCCGAACACTGAACCTCAAGTGGAGCCTGACATCGAGATGGTGGCATTAGTGTCAGATGATTTTGCTGCTGTTACTGTTGAAGAGCTGACTGCTGCATGTAAGAACTGTCCTGTGCTACAACAGGTGAGAACATACATTAGGACAGGCTGGCCACGTACAGCGAAAGGCCTTGATCCAGCTCTCTTACCATACTTCAGAGTTCAGACTGAACTTTCTGAACATGAGGATTTCGTCATCCGCGGCACACACCGTGTTGCGGTTCCAAGAGATGTTCAGCCGAAACTGATTCAAATTGCCCATGATACACATCAGGGAATTGTACTTACAAAACAGAGACTCAGGGAGCTCTACTGGTGGCCAGGTATGGACGCAGCTGTTGAGATTGCTATCAAGTCCTGCGCCACATGCGCTCACCACGACAAGACTGGCGTAGTCAGAGCCGCTCCTCTGACTCCTGTTAGTCTTCCCAGTGCAGCTTGGGAAAAACTTGCGGTGGACATTGTAGGTCCTTACCTCCGTGCTCCTCCCGACTGCCGTTACGCCATTACTCTTGTGGATTATTATAGCAAGTGGCCAGAGGGGGCATTCACCTCTGAGGTGACCTCTGCTACAGTCATTCAGTTTCTGTCTGCTGTCTTCAGCCGTGAAGGGAACCCGCTGGAGCTGGTGACGGACAATGGCTCAGCTTTCGTCTCAGCTGAATTCGAAGCCTTCCTGTCAAGCCGAGACATTAAACACTGTCGTAGTTCAGTCTACTATCCACAATGCAATGGAGAAGTTGAAAGGTGGAACAGAGTGCTCAAAGACTGTCTTCAGACAGCAGACATTGAGGGCAGGCCGTGGAAGAAGTTTGCCACTGATTTTTTGTTTTCCTATCGTGCTACTCCTCATGCAATCACAGAAGTTTCACCTGCTGAACTCCTGCATGGTCGTCCTCTGAACACCAAACTGAACATCAGGGGCCTACCTACACGTCCTACACAGCTAGACCATGCAGCACTGAGAGACACTGTTCGTGAGAAACAAATCAAGTCAAAGGCCTACACTGACCAACGTCGCAGTGCACAGCACACAGTACACACCACTCCAGATCATTAGACAGAGGGGTCCTGCAACCTTTCTCCTCTCTGACGGTAAAGTCTGGAATGCCAGTCATCTTGCCCCTGCTGATCCAGGCGCACCACCTGTGCCTTCCACTTCACCTTGTCCTGAAATGCATGAGCCGGTGCAGGCTGCATTACCTGGTGTGACTATGCCACCACGTAGACATGTTCGTGTCCCAGGGTGGCACAAGGACTATGTGACATAGACACAGTCAATAAGGAGAGCTGTGCACAACATAAAAAAATTAAATAAAAAGGAAAGAGGGTCTACATTCTGTTACTGTGCCGTAACCCTGTGCACTGTCTTTATACTGTTCTCTTGAGAAGAATTGATGTGCCGCTTATTATTGATTGTGTTAAAAATGGAGATGCAGTTCACGTTATACTCCACTCACTGTATTGATACAGCATATGTTTTGCACTGCTATGGTGAAGAGATTGGCAGAATGTTTATTACGCTGAAGAAAGGATGTGCAATTGACGTTTTGATTGTTCTGCTTTAATGAAGTCCTTAAGGTTTTCAATGGAGTGTAGTGACGTGATGTTCTTTAGAAAGAGGGATATGTGGTATATCTTACCGTCCTATAGAGGTCGCTACAATATGATATGACTTGGATATTACATGTGTAAGAATGAATGAGTGATGAAGAAGTCAAGTAAAGAATAGTTTAACACTACGTCTGCTCGTGCTTATACTTTATTACGTTTAAACCATACAATACAACATATTACTACGACGGTATCTGATCGTCTTCGAACCTCTCTCTTCTTGATTAATGAAAACATTCTTGGCAAATGCTTTCGCTTTCGTCCGTCTTGCGCCGGTCCAAGAATTTCACCTCTAGCGGCGCAATACGAATGCCCCCGGCCGTCCCTCTTAATCATGGCCCCAGTCCATTGAGAAAACCCACAAAATAGAACCGGAGTCCTATTCCATTATTCCTAGCTGCAGTATTCGTGCAACTGGGCCTGCTTTGAACACTAATTTTTTCAAAGTAAACGCTTCGAACCCCGCAAGACACTCACCCAAGAGCATCGAGGGGGCGCCGAGGGCAGGGGCCGGGACAGTCGGTGGCACGCCTTTCGGCGGACCGTCAGCCCGGCCCCGAGATCCAACTACGAGCTTTTTAACTGCATGTCTTGACTTTGACCACAGGACTTCCTGCTCTCAAAACACAGTCAAAGGCATCGCCACAATCGTTCCCCTGTCTTCAGCTGAGCGATGGCATCTCAGCCAAGTTGTCACATATCCTGTCGGATCCCACTGGTTTAGAGGTGGCCCATGTAGCTGGATGAACATCACGGCGGATACCCGTTCAATTAGTAACTTTGTGCGGGTCGGGGTGATTATTCGATTCATCTGGCTGAATCCCCTTCGCACTCAGCAGTGCTGCATGGGATGACTTTAGTGCAACTCCTTAAAGGCCTGAGCTCATCAGGTATAGCATCCCCAGTGCTCTCGATAAAGTCCCTGAATCCATTAACAGTTGCCAGCCTGAATCTTTTGCAGAGTTCACCTATTTCCACCTCTCCAAAACCGGGCAGCATGTTCTGTGCTGGTGGCCAGTTGTCGCGTTCCAGTACTTTCAGTTGTGCAAATTAACAATTTGACACTCTGAGTCTGACTTGGCCTGGGCCTGGCCTCCTAAATGAGGCAGTAGTGAACTTTCGATTGCTCAGATTATTGCTTAGATTCAGAGAAACTGTTGACTGTTGATGGAAACTATTTTTGGGTTGTAAGCACAACTGTGCCAAGACTGCCTTCTCATATTGTAATTTCAGCTGCAAGGACATTGGTCCCTGGTCGTTCTCCCACTCCATCAATGAACCGAATGCTATGAATGATCAGTTTGTCTGCGTAGGTTATTGGTTGTGCATGAGTGCTAAATCTAACAAGAAATGCTTTGAAGTCAGCCGCTTTAACAGACCTTCCTACAGTTTCCTATCAGAGGCCGATCGTTTCTCATCTGTCTTCGCTAAGCTAAAGTGAGCACATAGTGACTCAACAGTATTCCAAACAGCAGACACGGTGAAAACAACTGGCCACCATCTCGTGTTCAACACACGGCGATCTTTCCCTCTTGATGTTGCAATTCGGCAGCACACTCTGCCAGTCCTCGTTGGTTTTGGGGTGATCTACTGCACACAGTGGATTATTTCTCCATAAATGGTTCACACCAGTGACATCAGACAGTGTCAGCCACAGCGAGCTCCAGTCGGTGATTTAGGCAAGGGCCATATACTGTATTAGGATACCGTCCAGACAATTGTTGAGCTACTCCAGATTCTCGCCCCAACATGACGCTCGCACCATCGCTTGCAAATGAAACTCAGTGCTTCTTCAAGTATGTCATCGAAGCCGTGCACACAAAGGCATCAACAGATGTTGCACAAAATGTGGTTCACAGCTCTGGTCTGTTCCCCATTTGAGGAACACAATCAGTGTAGTTTTACATCCCAGGCTTGTTGATCTGTCTACATGAATTTACATTTGACCTTACTTGGCTTGGATTTTTTGGCAGATTTTTTTACACATCTCTGAACCTATATGGTCGGTCATCTGTGCTGCGCTGTATGGAGTAGGAGTAGGAGCGCCATTCATCTCCCATTGGTGAACCTTGGGTTTTGAAGACAGATAGACTTTGCAACCCAGTTTCCCATCCTTACCATCGGTCCAGGGTTGTGCCTCCTTCTGTTAGTTAGAAGGAGGCTTCTGTGAGTTAGCAATCGTAGCTGAGGAGGTTAGGGGAACGTTGCTAATCTCTTCCAACCCGGTATCACGGGATTTCATGCTCATAGTCACGAAAATGTATATTGAATCGTGTCCCAGAGCACGATTGTCTGACTTTTTTCGTGCTACACAGAACGAAATGTAAACTTATGCATTTTGAATGGGAGCGTTTCTCAGACATTTTTCATCCACCTGCCAGTGCATCACGTCCACCTGCCAGTGCATTGTCTCCTCCTCCCAGTCCCCCTCCTCCTCCCAGTCCATCTCCTGCTCCCAGTCCCTCACCACCTGCCAGTCCCTCCCCACTTACTAGTCCATCTGCTTCTGCCAGTCTGTGAGTAATGAATATTGGCTTTACGAAGATATTTAAGAAAAATTGAGAGGGATGTTGTGGCTTTAATGAGTAATATGCCAAGAACAGTTACTATGATTGATAAGAACTAAATAAATTAAACACCCTTGCATTCAAACAGAAGAGCTGATCTTCAATATCTACCATTAGTACAACAGTTTACCACCAAATCTTGCTAATTACATTATTCCCTTGTAAGACATGACCTGCAAGAACTGTCCCTTGTCTATATATATATGTTTTTCAGAGATGTGGATGTTGGCGACCTTCTTAAAGGTCAAACTGAAAGAGAGGCCCATTAGAGCCAACCAAGTCAATTTTCTGCGTGGGGAGGAGTTCGACTTTGCTTCCCGAGCCTTTTTGACCCAGAGTCAAAATCAGATGTGTTTTTGGTCGATGGAGATGGAGTATGAGAGGGAGTGATTGATGAAGGGGGTCCCACAAGAGAGTTCTGTCACCTTCTTGCAAGACAACTCCAGAGTCACAACATTTTCAAGGCCCACTAGAAAGACGCCTTGGCTCTGGATGGTGTTGGTAAGCTTACATTGGAATTGTATATTTTGAAGGGCCCCTATTATAGCACCAGGATTAGCCATTGATTAGCCATTACAAGCCGTTTGAACATCTGCCTTTTCCTGTGTTTGAGTGACATCCCAAGTGGGAGTGTCCACCTAGATGTATGATTGATAGATGACCAACATTTGCTGCAGTCAACTGGGTCGGCTGGTAGACTGATCTATCCAGCATAAAACTAGGTGGACACTCCCACTTGTTATGTCACAAAAACACAGCAAAAGGCAGATGTTCAAACAGCTTGTAATGGCTAATCACACTCACACCTGCTGGTATAATAGGGCCCTTTAACATGAATTCTAAGTTCTCCACTTCTGTACCTCACACCTAAATTATATCTGAAAATCTTTCAGCTTATTTTACTATAATATTACTTTATGTAATACTTACTTCTTTTTTCTCTTCAGCTTTGCACAATTGGGTCTACAGAATGGTGGCCAAAATGCTGGTTCTTTGTCTTGTACAAGGAGGAGTGTCTCCAAACTTCAGAGCGTCTATATTGACAGATTTGTCATCACCTCTTCCTGGGAGTATGGAAACCACACTCTGAAAGAAAAGCCAAAAGTAAATTTATTTACGTTTAAATGTATTCATTTGGCAGCCTGTTTTATACAAAGATATGGTCCAGTTTTGGTGTGTGTGTATATAGATATATATTCTGTACTCCTGTAATGCATCTGTGGTATTGCACTTAAGTACACACTCTGTAGTTATGTTGTATTTTAATGGGTGTTATTATTGTGGTATTGGAGACACGAAGTGAGACCCATAAGGTAATACATGATGCACTTTAATAGGATGTTTTGTTTTCCAAATATTATGACTTACATTGCCACAGCAGGAAGAGGCCAGAGAAGCAGTCAATAACTCTTGGGATGAGCTGTATACTGTTCTCAACAGCTTGATACAGCAAGTTTACTCGTTTCCCCAAGTAATCTCCAAGGAATATGCCAGGTATTGTAGTAGGCAGGAATTTATTGAAGAAAAGGTAAAACTGAAATACACAATGAAACACAGGTAAGTTACTAAACATCAATAAATATACTATAAAGTAAAGCAAATGAAATCCAATAATAACATGTCTCCATTCCTATGGTTATTAAATAAAGATATTACTTA
>OMKX01113992.1:0-10101 GCA_900302425.1 Brosme brosme | reverse complement strand
CTGCGCTGCTATATATTTTTTTTTATCAATGTAGCGAGTCAAGTGCAGGCTGAGCTTTTTTTTCCAGCACCCCCTGCTGAGAATACGTTCCCGCGGCTATGCTTGTAGTCCTGGACAGTATCCACATCCACCCCCTGGATGGAGACAGGTGTAACGGGTGTTTTCCACCTGCTGAATTCTACCCCTAACCCCTTTGTCTTGCCAGTGTTGGGCTGCCGGTGTTTCAGTCCACACCACTCAATGAACGGGTCCACAACGCCTCTGTACTCAGCTTCCTTCCTCCCACTGAAACAGCCTACATTGATTACTTTTGCAGGTGGCAGGATTTGGAGTTGTAACTAAGGTCCTAGGTGTATAAGGCTTACAGAAATTGTGACAGGAACATCCCCTGGGGCTTACCACAGTGTCAGACACCCAAGTTATACATGTTGATGTTAAATTGTATGTTTATGTGTAACTACAGAATACAGAATGATGGTGTGTCATCAAAACGTCCATCTGCGACCAATAAAGAACTATCGTATCTTATCTTACTACATATTTGCCCACGAAAATATATTTGGATACTGCTGATCACAAGAAGCTCCTCTGCTCACTGCACATAAGTTTACTACTGCGCAACTCTGTGCAACATTCTATTCGGGCTGGGAGATCAAGTTTCTTAGATAGTAATGTGTTCCCATTTTTTACACCCCATCAATTTCTTATTGTACATCTGTGGATTCAACCACCAGCTAACGAATAACCTGTTATCACGTAATATAATACTTCTAATAATAAATGCTAATAATTTGTAAGTCTACAAAATGCAGTGGTTTAAGTCTGTAAAATAATGACAATCCACACTGAAGAATGCAGCAACTACCTAATGCAGCTTTAAGATTAATTAAATAAATAACTCTGCTCTGGTATTAACAACATTTATTGAAGATAATTACAAATATACATTACAACAGAACTATATACAAATTAAAACAATGTACATGAAAATATAGCCATCAACAAAAACATATAATTACGTTAAAAGAGATACACACAATCATTTTTTTATATCTCTATTTACATTAAAGTAGAGTAAAATAAAATGATTGACATTACCTAACAGATAAAATTAAACCACCACTATACTGTAGTTAAAGTTGAACAGTCATAAACCATTTATATAACAATTTTTGTATATTATAATATATATATACACACACACACATTTGAGATCACATTTTTATTTCCAATCAATCTTTTGTCTCACAAAATGACAATTTACAGCAAGTTTCAAACCAATTACATACTGCAATGCTTTGGGATATTCCTAGGTGTTTGCATAACTTCCATGATACAGCCTTTAGCAAATGTCATTAATTATTCCTTAATTTATTTTACCAAGAGTCAGAGGGGCACTTTAGCCCATGAGGGCAAAGGGGTAGCTTGGTCCCCTATGAACTGACCTGAATCCAAAACAAGTGCAGTTAATTAAAAATCTGTTATCTCTAGAGCAAAATAAACCTTTTTTAAATAAATGATGACTTTAAAAAAAGATCTATCTTTTCACATATCCAGACAATTTCAAGTTTCTTCGTAGAATTCATGGGACAAGACATTCACCACATCCTTGTTTGGACATCCACAGTTATGTGGGGGCCAAGCATCTAAGATTTCCACAGAGCTGTTTCAAGAGGACAGGTCTGATGGTTTTGTCTCTGAGCCCATAGATAAGAGCACTGAGACACCTCGGAAATATATTCAAACACACAAAAAAACTGTTGTAGAGACGAATCAGAGTTGTTCTGTCCACTGTTCTTGCAAAGTTAAGGAGGATGCTAGAGTAGACTGTTGAAATTAGTATCAGCACCAACTGAATCATATGAAGTAAAACTGTTTTTCCAGCCTTGCTGGCAGATGCTTTGTCTGTCGAGGCTGACCTGGCTACCAACGTGACACCAACATAGGAAAGAATAGTTACAAGTCCCCCAAATGCAAACACACAACCAGAAAATGCTTTATCAACAACACTGGACATCGGTGCCAGGAACAATGCCTCTTTCGAGCAGAAGTCTTTCATTTCCACGTTCAGATCAAAATTATTTTTCCAACCAACAAGTATTAACACTCGCATTAGAACATTGCCACCAGAGATGGTCCACACAACAGCGATGGCTGCCCCTGTGTTTCCGATGGTGGCAAGGTCTGCATGTTTCATAGGAAAGCACACAGCCACATATCTCTCAATGGACATCACTGCCAGAGTAACAGGAGAGATGATGTCTTCCAAAACACCGATGCTCGTAAGCAAACCACACACATACACTTTCAGCCTCAACCTGACAGCAGCAAGTATGTAGAGTAACAAACTTGTCACAAGATAGGCAGTATCTGCGAAGAGAAGGTTAAACAACAGGGTGTAACGGGACGTCTCACAAAAAACTGGCTTGCTCCTCAAGGTGTACAACAGAACACAGTTCACATAGATAAAAGAACAACATAGCCCCACAGATAAAGTGCAGAACACAATCATTTCCCGTGAAGCTTGATACTCCACGCTACCACTAACATTAACCCTCAAATGTCCTGCACTCTGCATCGCAGCTAAAAACAGTAAGATCATTAAGGACAATGTTACAAAGGACTAATAAAACGACAACCAAATGGTCCCAAGACAGTCTGCATAGCGACCCTATGTTAAGTACGTTAAAGACATGGTTGAATAAAAAATAAAAAAAAATCTGCATACATAAATACAATGGTTCTGAGTACAGAGTGGACAGTATAGTGGTGAATATTCTTGGAGGCCAAGGGATGGTCTGACCATCTGCCTGCTAAGTCTTCCAATATATCAGGTCTCTTTTCCTTTACCAGCAGGTGATGTCATCATTCGACATCATCACCAGTGTAGGCATGGTGACAATGCCTACCTCGTCACATGTGAGAACACCATCATGAGTTTACCGTTACTCACATATTTGAAAAACATCTTAAGAACAGAAATATTAAAGCTAGGGTAGGACATTTATTATAGAAGCATTTTTTCTCATATTGTTGAAATATCTTTACATTGTGACAGCAATCAGTAAATCAAATGCTCAGACAAAAAGAGGCTGTGTGTAGTCGCAGGCCTGTTACAAGCCCCTGGCCTGTTACAAGCCCCTGGCCTGTTACAAGCCCCTGGATGCCCCGGGCTGTTACAAGCCCGTCCAATAATTTATTTTGGTCCAAATGAAATGATTGGATGGCCTACCTGTCTGTCTACCAACCTACCTTTTTTCAAACTATGCATGCATATCTACAAAAGAAATGCATTCAAATAGCAATACATACATACTGGAACAATTATGTCCAATTATATGTGAAACAATTACAGACACACATATAGTTCTGTGTCATACACATCCATATGTGAAAGGGTGCCATACAAATTAGTAAAACTTTTGAACATTTGAAACATATCTGAAACTAGGGCCTTTTGTTACATAAACACAAACAAATTAAGATATATGCTCAAGGGTTTAACATATGTATGTGCATGTTTTTCTGTTATGTATCTTTTCAAATGTGTTGATGTGAGGGACTGCAGGGAATGGCAGCAGAGTGGTAGTTATTTGTTTTTACATCTATAATATCATTATCATAAGTATGTTTTTAATATATATTTTTTTAATACTTGACAGATATGAGACAATATTATTTTTTGCAAAATGTAGTATTATTTTACACATTCAAAGGAGGAAATTATGTAACATTCATGCATCGAAGGGAGAACATACAGTACTAGAAAACTAGAGAAGGACGGTTCCTGATTTTTTGGAGTCGTTTCAGATTCCAAATGACAATCACCCAAAAAAAAGAACAGTTAAAGGAATAATTCACCCAAACGATATAACATTCTAAAGTCTGTTCTTGTACTGTTCAACTGTTGTTTTGTACTAACAGTTGAACAGTTCACAAAATTCTATAACATTAAGCCATCATTATTGAAGATTTTGCCAGAAACGTTTAAACTTTCCTTCTCCGTTAGCTCCGATTTCTATCGAGCTAAAGTCCTTAAATGCACCGCATGATGGAGTGCGTCCACAGTTAGCCTGACTCAATGCACATCCCTGACATCCCTTTGACTGTCAAAAGAGATCATGACTTTACGTGTTGTGATAATAAATGCAGATATTTTAATACAATACAACACGCCTTTAATTTGTATACTGTATGTACGATCGACATTATGAAATGCATTACATACAAATACAGATTGTATGTGATGGTGAAACCAGATTGTATCCTTTGTAGTTTATTCCGAACTGGGTCGGGAGAAACAATCAGGTGAGCGGGTATACTAACAGTGAAGCTTGTAGCTGGGAAGTAGCTTGGAGTCAGTTAAACAACAACAATCTGTTGGGCTGTGATGTCACAGCGCTACACTCTGCTGTTTTTGCTGGTATTCATACCCTACATAAAAGCATTTTTTTGACGAGTTATAATTATATATATATGTTATATAAATGTACTTGAGAGTGAATAGATATAATATATATATATTATATCTATTCACTCTATTCAGTCTATTATATATATATAATAGATTCACTCTATCAAATTCACTCTATTATATATATAATTCTCTATTATATATATAATAGAGTGAATTATTAATTTTAAGTTGTATTTATCGTTGTCTTTGACACTGCATCCCCTATGTTCGTCTTCATATTGGATCAATTCACTTGACAGTGTGAAAGTAGTGAACGCTTTAGTTGTTTAGAAACTGCAACTGATTCTTGTGGGATTTCTAAAACCCAAGGCTGTGAGGATCCATGTCATTGGGGAGCCATCAGAACTGATGAGCTTTATCCTCACAGCTCGAAGGTAATGGTGTCTTCTTTAAACCAGTCCCCTGCCAACTAATTTGGACACATTCAATATTAAAATGCTTACCACGGAGTTCACAGATGTTTTGAGTAACTATTGACCTGTTGATGTTCAATTATGTTCATCAGAGGAATGGAGATGTTGTCAACCAACAGAATTAGCTAGAGCTTCACTCGCGCTGTGCACAGTGAAGCTTGATATTTCAGACTTTTCAATAAAATGTATGACATTAGACTAACTTGCATAACTTTTAATCACGTCTTTATCTTCTTTTAATACATCCATGGTCTACACAACTACTCATTCTAGACGTATGTTTTCTGTAACTTTTTAAGTTATCACTTTTATTTCCATGTTTTTTTGAGTGAATTATGTCACAAAAAAAAAAAACTGTCACAACACTATAACTTTTTAAACCTTTTCCTGGCCAACATCCTTCCCTTCAAAATCAGCCTGCTTCCATTATTAGAACACGAGTATGCGTCTTAATTTGACAAAACCGTTATAAAATATATAAAAAACACATGTATCTAAATATCTTAAATATCTTAAAATGTTCACACTATATTTCATCTTGCCAAATGTAGCTTTTGTGTAGATACAATGATGGTTTGATGCATGTTGTCTTAGCTGTCTGGTTGCATAACCCATTTAGCTGCAATATTTCAAAAGGTGCAATCTCTGGGTAGAAATATTTAGCATAGTCCTTAGACTGAGGATTGACAACTGACTTGACTGTTTTCTTTTTCTAAATGATATTTAAATCCTAGAATCATAAGCTCCAAATTGTTTTGAGATAATCTGTTCAGGACCAGGTGTTAAGTATTTATCTGATAATATATGTAACAATGAAATTCATGACACAACATTCTTTACTTTTTACCCAACAGTGTCCCCTAGGGCAGCGGTTCCCAACTTTATTAGGGCTGAGGGACCACAGTACCAGAAGTTAAAGGCACACCAACTCAAGTTTTAGGGCAGGATAATAAAAATGTCACACATTATTACTTGGATATTATATATACAAGATTATTAGCAATTTTGATGATATTTCACACACAGCTGAGCACACTGTCCAAAAGTATCACATCGATACAGGTTTATACAGATCTGACAGCATATTAACGATTAAATTAGTAACCTACATCAGGATTATGTATTAAATCACACAAAATGTCATGGACAGGACTGATAGGCATTGACTTCCTCCATCTGATAGATGTTCTCCTCTCTGTTGTTGGGTCCTGGACCAGACAGTGAGACTCTAAACCCCGCAGAGGCAGGGGAGAGGGGAGAACAGTGTGTTAGAAAGAGTTCACAGTTCAGTGTTTATGTTGTTGGTCTTTTTTTGCATGCTGTTGGACAGCACTTTATATTTATGCGATTACAAAAGTAAAGCTTGGACTGTGGACTTCTGGGAAGACTGCGGTAATGCAGCGAAGTGGGACAGATGTATGAATCACTCGTCGTCATAGAGCTATCCGTGTGTGACATTTAAACACAACATTTCCATCGTTTGGCATGCAGTGTCTTGTAAATGTCGTGAACCCAAAACCACAGTGACCGATATTTGGTCCCAAGTGAACATTTTTAGTTCCTCAGATGAATGTATAAATGCCACGCAAATCCGAAAATGCACAAATATATTTAACTGCAGATAACACCCAAGCAAAAAAATCAATGCTCAAAAAACCGATGCCCACTCATTTCACTCATCAGTTTGTGAGGAGTGCAGTATGTGGTATACGCTCTGAAAACTCTTTTCAGGGTGTGAGCATGAGTCAGGGGTTCGCAGATGAATGACCTTTAGCTCTTAACCAAAACCACACCGTTAAATTGTAGGCTGCACAAATACGAAGAAAGCAATCCAGCAATGTTTCTCCCTTTGTTCAAGGTTTCGATAACCCTTTACAAGAGTACATTCATTAACCATTATTTACTATTAGTTAGTGCAGTAATAAGCATTTAATAACAATTAACTCACAGCTAATTAATGGTTATTTAATGGTCTCGAAATAATTTCTAATGGTGTTTATGTTTACTAATGGTGTTCATGTTAACTAAGGTAAAGATAGGTTAACCCTAACCCACTAACCCTATATCTTAACCCTAACTAACCCCTATGCTAATGCTATAAAACAATGCTTACTACTGCATTAACTAATATATAACTAACATTAATTAGTTCAGCTTATTTAATGTACCCTTATTTTAAAGTGTTCAAAAACACTTAAATTAAAAGATGAGAGATCAGACTCTTTTAAATACTTCAACTTTAAATCAACCCAAAATACATAAGGAGAAATCAAATTAGAAAACTTGAAATTGATTAACCTATTACATTCATTTAAACAATCTGTTACTTACATCTGGGATGATTTGCTGAATTTCCCCGATCTCTTTACTGTTGAGACATATGAGAAGGACAAAAGTACTTAAGCTCTTAAAACTTATACTGTCTAATTCATTTTTTCATACCATTTTGGACTAAAGACTAGAGTGGACTACAGTCTGCAGTTTACACAAATCTGTAATGCTGTTATTTAAATAAATTCAGCAAATGTGGTGTGTAACCAATTGAGAAGCAAAAACATTATAGGTTCAGCTCTACAGAAAAATTACCGAAAATGTCAGGTAATATGTGAAATGTTCACGTCACCACGTCGGAATTAGAAACTTGTTCATACACTTTTGAATAATAACACAGAAATTAATACATACAATAATACATACAGAACAGGTTTGCTTCAGACCAAAGTTAGCAATTGCCCCATTGAAGTATATATTCTATTCTTGTATGCATGTATACGCTTATATCTTGTGTATCTTAGCTTTTATAACGTAACATCATTTTAACAATGGCCACAAAAATCATATTTAGCCGAATTTGAACAACTTACTGAAGTAGACAGCAACACCCACCACTGCAACGGAACTGATGATCAGAACACATACAACCAAAACAGGAAATTGGCTCTGAAATTGGCCCTGTGATGGCAAATGACAATGACAAAGCAAGAACCACACGTTGGATCGGTTAAGCAATGATCTCATGACAGATAAATGTATTGACTTGCTGCTAACCCATTGTGTTGCTTCCTCCATTTGCTGAATTGAATGGGCTTCATGGTCAGGGAAGTGGCGCTCCTTACCTCCTGAACAAAGGTGAATACCGGTTCGGAAGTGTTCCAGTACCGTGTAGAATATATGTGAGCTGCTAAGAGAGTACATGAAAGGTGTTATTCCAAAACATTTGATATAGATTTATATGTTGCTGAACCTGGCATGTCATCTTTTCCGAACATTATTCAATCATCACATTTGAATATTGTGTTTTTTTGGAGGTGTACCTTGTGTATAATTCAATGGGGTCTGTTCTGTGGAGGTGTAATCCAAAGTCGCTTTTGGGCTTGACTTAGTATCTTAGCAAGTACACAGTAAAAGATTGGGTTAGATAATATTATCTGGACTAACAACAAACAACACTGAATGCCAAAAAGTGATTTGAAATGTAATCAAGCGATCAATAAACTGTGTGTCCCATTGTCATTGTTGTATTTTTATTTTGATGCCGGCAATTTTGTATCTATTACAATAGCAGTAGCCTTTTTTTGCTAATTGATGCTACTACAGTAACTGTCTGCTCTCTGTTAACAGATCTTATTCCATAAACTCACCTTTCTGAACTCTCAATTCAATATGATTTTTATGGTCGTTGAACCATCCCTCTATTTCCACTCTGCATCCGTATCGTCCAGAGTCCATCTCACTGACGTTTATTATCGTCATGGAAACATTTCCCTTTTTCAGGTCACCACGGAGCTGGTACCTGCTGGACACTGGTGAGTCTTTTCTCACTGTTGCAGCGTCAGTGGCGATCAGCTGATTGGTACACTTCGAGCTTGGTATATCACCTCGTCCCCAGCATGTTGAACTTAGACCATTTGTTTTGACATCATATTTACACGGCAGAGTCACATCATCTCCCACAGTGCCGAACACGACCTGGTCAATTTCAGCAGCTTTGAAGTAACAGAAGAAAAAAGGAGGAGATACGTTTTTATTTGACCTATGACCTGATCCAAGTGATAGAGGAAGAGATAGCACTAAATGAAGTCTAAGTCAAAATATTACCTTTATTCTATCCCATTTTCCAATGCATAATCCCTCATTATTGCTATTGGTTTGAAGATAGTTCTGTTACGGTTTGTTTACCTACTAATAGTTCATTGCTGAGAGTTTTCGCATAATGATGAAATGTCTGTTTTGATTCGTAATGTGCTGTCAATGAGTTCAGTGAAAAGTGAAAATGAAGTGAATGTAACATGTATAATCGGGCCCAATTCCACATAGCTTCTTTTTTGGGCGGCTATTGCTCGGGCTCAAAGCTCGAGCATTATCATCGAGCAATAGGAAAGGACTTTTGGAATGGAGCAAGGTTTCTTTTACATGAATCTTGCATATCAATACCTCGACCAGCACGTGGTCACAACTAGGAACCATAGCATTGATGAGTTGTTTGCACGATAAAAAAAAGAAATGCTCCGGCCTACACGTTTGGACTTAAGGAGTTACCGGATCCAGATATGCAGAACCAAATCCATGGTATTTTGACCAATCTGGACAACTGTTCATGAAAATATACCCCCCAGTGAACATAACCATAAAGGAGAGGGATTGTAATGCATTTAATGCATTGCTTAACCCTTTGTCATGATTGGTCGAAATACCTTGGTTCCGGTTCTGGATTTCTTGGTAATTTCTTTTCAAATTTTTACAATTGTGAAAACCCTCATCTGTTTTTAGAGACTATTTCAAGTGTGGTATTATGTGAGAGCCACACAGTGTTGAACATAATATTATGACGGCTGTGCTTAAACTACTTCCCTTGTCAATGAGAATTGTGACAAATATCGCTCAAACAAAACAACGGCTAGATGTGAACAATACTAATATTCAGCCTAACCCCAACCCTTTCCTCTGGTAAAAAAAACTCTGTTTCAGTTTGATTTCTGCTTAACATCACTAAAAAGGACATTTTTTAAGTATAGTCATAGTGACTCTAGTCTAATAACATGTAGTATCTGAAATGTGTGAAGTCATTACCTGTTAACAGACACAGCAAGAGCAGGCATCCTGAGCCAGACACGGCCGTCATTATGTTGCGCTCTAATGCTAATACAACCTCCCCGTTGCACTCGCATACCTCACAACATTGGTTATGTCATAGGATGAGTCATTAGAGGG